>JARYGA010009210.1:0-43460 GCA_030545235.1 Helianthus tuberosus | reverse complement strand
GATCAATAGACACACCACATTATTTATTTATGCACTGACGAGTGTACGCCTACACTCCGCGCTTAGGTCGTGGCCATTTCGTAAAATGATGCCAATGATATCCGGGACATGGTCATTAATCCCCCAAAGGCGTTAAGCAAACAAAACATATTTTAAACGGGTCATCTCGATAATACTTAACCACCAATCGATTAAGGTCGAATGCCCGACCAAGCGGTATTTTATATACCGTACCCCAAGCCCGTATAAGGGAAAATAAGTTAAAAGTATTTACCTTTGCAAGTATAATTCACAAATATCAATTGCGGGTAGCTTTTACTGGGCCTCCTATTCTGGAACAAAGGTTTATAATAACCTATTAGAATCCTAACGGTCTTTAGTTAAGCTTAAGCTTAGACCGATTAGTTTTAAGGAACGATACGGTTCGAACGCGTGATTAAGCGAAGACCGGAATAGAATGTGATTTAGACCCGACAAGTTTGAAGACTTGTCTTATATGGGTAATCTAAACACATTCTGGATTTTGAGATAAAACCGATAAGGTTTGACCCGTTTCGGCTAATTTATGCAAACTAGTTACATAAACCGAACCGAACACGCAAGAGGCGTAACGGGTAATCATTAGAGTCGTATACAGGTTTCTTAAGTTAATATGCCTTAAATATGTTGTGACATCAGTAAGATATCTTTTATTATGCCCGAAACAAATTTAAACACACACTGTGCCTCGTAGGGGCATTTTGGTCATTTACAAGGTTATAAAAGAGTTTAAGTATTTACTTGAGTTACAGGTCTGATATAATCAGTAAGAATACTTAATTTACTAAGTTATAACAGTAGGTTATTGCATATATGTGAAATTTATCAATTATAATCAAACTATGCACCGTATGGGCATTTTGGTAATTTCACATGAGCAGAAAAGCTCAAAACTGAAGTCTGAGTTAAACAACTTTTGCTTACTGTTAAAATATTATAATTTACCTAAAATACCAGTAGGTATCAACCCTTGTATGTTTAAAATAGTTTTAGTACATATTATGCGTTAAAAACGCTTAAAAAGGCGATTAGAAGCCATTTCCGGGTTCTATAGATAAAGCTGATATTTTTTATTATTCCAGAAGGTCAAAAATAATTTATTTAACATATAAAATTAGTAGCAAAATGTTTGGGGTCAAATAGATATGTAAAACTCATTTTATAGCCCGAAAGGGCAAAACCGACAATTACAGGATCAAGCTTATAACTCTAAGTTATGCTCAGCCTAAAATTAATTAAAAATCTTCAAAAATCCCAAAATATTATATTACATCAGTGGGTAAAAATTTTGATATCAAAAAGTAGGTTTAAATAGGCTATATGCTAATATGCCGTTTAATCGCTAAAAAGCTTTCTAATTACGCTAATGAGCATAACTCTCAATCTACACCTCAAATTGAAGTCAAATTTTGGGTACAAGTTTATATATCAGTAACTAAGGTTTCTACTCTTTTACATTTTTAAAAATCATGTTTTATGGTGAAAAGGGCATAATGGTCAACATATGAGCAATTAACGGAATCATGCATATTAATTGGATAACTAATGAACCAAGGCGTATAATCACAGAGGGTTAAACTAGCATGTAACTTGGTCCAATTAAAGCTCTAAGGAATTTCTAAAACATACTAATTCGGGTCAGAACTGAAGTCAAAGCAAAAGTCAAAGTTTTGCGACTTTCGGTTCCGAACCGGGTCTAAACAGAATATTATCGGATTGAACATGTTTTGGCATGTTCTTACATTAATTACCAAGTTATATTAATGATCAAACAGGTTGTATGGGTTCTACATTGCTAATTATGCATTAATTTGAATTTAAGCATCCTGTTGACTTTTTAATAACAAGTTTGACCCGACAAATGACCTAGTTAGAGTGGGAATCAGAGGGTGCCCTTTTAAGGGTTTAATGCCCACATAATTACCAACTTATAACTACTTTCAATTCGACTAATCACTGGACCATTAATGATTAATCGCTAAGTCAACCGTTAATTACGACGGTTTGACTTTTAAGCTAAAACTATGTAAAAACTCAAGTAAGAAAGGTTAAGCATACTTACAGAAGTCCTATGCACGATTAGGAAGGCTTAGGGTCTGCTCTTGAACTCCCAAAAGCTCCAGAAATGTAGAAGAAAGGTGTGATCACAATGTTGCAACATTGTGGCCTTTTATAGTGTTTAATCTCACTTAGATCATTGACACACAAGCCTAGCAATGGCCATGGATCATCCACAGATGTCTCCTAGGTCTAAAAAGCATGTAGGGGTCGTCCAAAGATGTGAAAAATCATTTTTAAGTCGGTTAGAAGGCATAACAGGCTCCTGCCAGTCGTTTTATGCATCTGGGCAAGTCAGGCTGCCCGCGTAAGCTCCTGGCATGGCTTACGCGGCCCGTATGGGCCTTCTGCTCAGATTTTAAACTTTTTTGTTATTGCATGTTGGCTCTTGGGTCTTCGAAAGGTCATTTTACCTTTGTTTCTTGCATTATGGGCCTTCCAAATTTACCTATAAGGGCTTTAAGACTTATACCCACTTTGTTAAGTCCTTGGTCACTTCTGGTTACCCGAAAAGTCATAATTTTCAACGTTGACGCTTTAACCCCTCTTATACGAATTTGATCATAACTTTCTCATACGATAACGAAACTTTATGAAATTTTTATCGTGCATTCTAGTGAGCATAATTAATCATTACAAAGCTTCGGGTTTGCTAAAAGGTCACTCAGATGTATACTTTAAACATGTTGACACATTTAACCCCTGTAGTTTGTAATCTCTCACTTTCTTTCATATTTAGCTTCGTATGATCCATGATTTATTCGTTCGAAGGTATAAACATCATGTAGGGTTATTGTAAAGTATATCTATTCACTGTTGACATTTTGAACCCGTATATTCACATACTTTCCATGTTTATCAACTTTAGTCCTTCTAGAACATTCTTTCACACGTTCAAGCCTATGACACGTGTCAATACATTATAGGACGTGAATTTTTGAGGTATTACATCCTCACTCCCTTAAAAGAAATCTCGACCTTGAGATGTACTGAAACAAATAAGGGTACTTTTCTTTCATTGTGGACTCTACCTCCCACGTGTATTCGGGACCTCTACGGGCATCCCATTTTACCTTTACAATAGGCACATGCTTCCTTCGAAGCTTCTTAACCTGCGATCCTCGATCGACACAGGTTTTTAGACAAACTTCAAGCTCTCTTCAATGTACACATCTGTATGTGGTATGACTAGTGATTCATCAGCGAAACACTTCTTCAGATTGCAGATGTGGAATACATTGTGAATACCACTGAGCTCTTCTGGTAAGTTTAACTTATAGGCAGCTGATCCGACACGTTCGATGACCTCGAAAGGTCCTATGTATCTCGGGCTTAACTTGCCTTTCTTACCAAATCGCATCACTCCCTTCCAGGGTGATACTTTAAGCAACACTTTGTCACCAACCTCAAATTTCAGAGGTTTATGCCCTAAATCTGCGTAGCTTTTCTGCCTATCTCTGGCAGCTTTCAATCGGTCACGAATCTGGACAATCTTGTCCATCATTTCAAAGACTATTTCTGGTCCTATCAGTTGGACATCTCCAACTTCCGCCCAACAAACGGGTGTTCTACACTTTCTACCGTCTAAGGCCTCGAAAGGCGCAGCCTTGATGCTGGTATGGTAGCTATTGTTATATGAAAACTCGATTAACGGCAGGTGGTTATCCCAACTACCACCTAAATCGATCACACATGCACGAAGCATGTCCTCCAACGTTTGGATTGTACGCTCACTCTGGCCGTCCGTCTGAGGATGGTAAGCAGTACTAAAATTTAAGCGCGTGCCCAAAGATTGTTGGAAACTTTTCCAAAAATGTGACGTGTATCTAGTATCTCTGTCAGAGATAATAGCCACAGGTACGCCATGTAGAGCTACAATCTTATCTACGTACAATTGGGCTAACATATCGGAGCTATATGTCTCCTTAATGGGTAGGAAATGTGTTGACTTAGTCAGTCTATCAACTATCACCCATATTGTGTCATTTCCTTTCCTGGTTTTGGGCAACTTGGTGATGAAATCCATCGTCACCATTTCCCACTTCCACGTGGGAAGTTCAGACTGTTGTAGCAAACCTGATGGCTTCTGATGTTCAGCTTTGACTTGCGCGCACGTCAAACATTTAGCTACATAGGTAGCTATAGACTTCTTCAAGCCTATCCACCAAAAGTTTGCTTTCAAATCCTGGTACATCTTATCAGCTCCAGGATGAACGGAATATTTAGAGCTGTGGGCTTCCTGGAGGATAACATCTCGAAGTCCTCCATAAACTGGAACCCATATTCTTCCATTTAACCTCAGGATTCCGTCCTTGCCCTGAGATAATTGCTCTTCAGTGACTCCTAGCCTTTCATTAGGATAGTTAGCTTCCAGCACATCTTCCTTCTGCGCAACTAACAACCTTTCATTCAAACCGTTCTTTATCTTAATGTTCTTGGCATTGATTCGGATGGGTTTCACCCTTTCCTTACGACTCAAGGCATCAGCGACTACATTCGCCTTGCCAGGATGGTATCTGATTTCACAATCATAATCATTCAACGTCTCCATCCATCGGCGTTGCCTCATGTTCAAATCCTTTTGGTTAAACAGGTGCTGGAGGCTCTTGTGATCAGAATAGATCACGCACTTGATACCATATAAATAGTGCCTCCATAGCTTCAGTGCAAATACAACGGCACCCAACTCCAAGTCATGGGTGGTGTAGTTCTTCTCATGCACCTTTAACTGTCGTGAAGCATAGGCAATAACTTTGCCTTTCTGCATAAGCACACATCCCATCCCGGTGTGTGATGCATCACAATATACCACAAAATCTTCTACTCCATCAGGCAATGTCAACACAGGTGCATTCCTTAACTTTTGCTTCAGGATATCAAAAGATTCTTGCTGCTTGGGCCCCCAGTTGAACTTAATCGTCTTCCTAGTCAAAGAAGTTAGGGGTGCAGCAATCCTTGAAAAATTTTCGATGAAACGCCTATAATATCCTGCCAAACCCAAGAAACTACGAATCTCTGTAGGCGTCTTCGGCTCTTGCCAATTCATGACAGCTTCAACCTTAGCGGGATCAACTTGGATACCACGCTCACTTACAACATGTCCAAGGAATTGGACTTCTCGAAGCCAGAATTCACACTTCGAGAATTTGGCATAAAGCTTCTTCTGTTGAAGTAGTGAAAGAATACATCGAAGATGCTTCTCATGATCAGCTTGGTTCTTCAAGTAGATGAGGATGTCGTCAATGAAGACGATGACAAATTTGTCCAAGTATGGTTTGCAGACGCGATTCATGAGATCCATGAATGCGGCAGGTGCATTAGTGAGCCCAAAAGGCATCACTAGGAACTCGTAATGACTATAACGAGTCCTAAATGCAGTCTTGTGTACATCTTCATCTTTAACCTTCAGTTTATGGTAGCCTGACCTTAAGTCAATCTTTGAGAAGTAACTTGCCCCTTGAAGCTGATCGAATATATCGTCGATCCTGGGCAAAGGATACCTATTCTTGATAGTGACCTTATTAAGCTCACGGTAATCGATGCACAGACGCATCGATCCATCCTTCTTCTTGACAAATAAAATCGGTGCTCCCCAAGGAGACGAACTAGGTCTAATGAAACCTTTGGCCAGCAATTCATCTAGTTGCGTTCTCAATTCCTTCATCTCTGTTGGTGCCAACCTATAAGGTGCTCTAGCAACAAGTGCTGCCCCAGGGATGATGTCAATTCTGAATTCGACTTGTCTATCTGGTGGTAAACCAGGTAGGTCTTCAGGAAAAACTTTAGGGTATTCAGAAATGATGGGGATATCCTCAATCTTAGGCTTCGGTTCATCGATAGTCACTTGTGCCATGTAGATGACACAACCCTTCTTCAAACACTTAGAGGCCTTGAGCATAGTCACTTGCTCAGGCAGTCCATACCGGGTATCTCCCTGAATGGTAAGTGATTCACCAGACGGAGTCTTGATCACCACTTGCTTCTTATTGCAGACAATTTGGGCCCGGTTATGAGATAACCAGTCCATGCCTAGAACGATGTCGAAACCGGCTAACTTCAAGGGAAGTAGGTGATATGTGTAAAATGCAACATATAAATTACATCAAATAAGGCATAAAACTAACCCTTTTTAAGTACTAATATTGGAAAAAGAGTGTTTTTGTCTTCCTTTTGTATTTTCAGGATTAAATGAGCTCAAAAACGTAAAAGAAGCAAAAAGACAGCTAAATCCAACATAAATACAAGAAAAGGAATATTAGTGGACTGCCCGACCCCTCAACGGCACCTTCCAAAGCAAAATAGAGAAATCAGAAGACTGAACACGCCCCGTGCTCAGTCAAGCACGGGGCCGTGCCCAAGAAGCAGCAGAAAAGACAAACCTATAGAAGCTTCTATTGCCCACCACGGGCCGTGCTCAGCGGACACGGGGGCGTGTCGAAAGTACAGCAGGCGCATTTATTGTAATTGCGAATTACAATTAATGAGGAGAGAGATTGTCAGACGGACACGGGGCCGTGCCCAGCTCTCTGTTCAGCCTATAAATAGGAGTGCTTGGATTCATTTCATCTCATCCCTTGGCACACCACCTCTCTCACACTTCATCCACCACCCACCACCATCACAACACCATCATCCACCACCATCATCCATTGTCCATCGTAGAGTGTGTGAGTCGTCTCGGGATCCAAGATTGATCGTAAGAGTTCTTGACAATCAAGGCCATGTTTGCCTAAGTCTCTTACATCACTTGGTGAAGACAAAGTGTCTAGTATAATACTTTTTATTTCTAATCTTTTGCACTTTTTATTTGGTTTTGTATTAATGACTTTAATAACTAGTTACTTATGTTGAAGGTGATCTTTCCTTATCGTTTGTCCGTGGTGTTTTGGCATTATTTTACTGTCTATATAAAATAAAGGATTTTCACCATTCATATCTCCACGGTCTATATGGAGGTATGTTGGCTACCTGGTCGGGGGTTAAGGGAACGGTTTGGTAAAGGTCTTGCCATTGTTCAGCGTTTAGAGGTCCTGCAATGGACCTGGGTCAAATTTAGTAGGACCTCCTTCAATACTTCACGGTATTGGATGGCGGGGGTCCAAACTCTTTGATCCCCTCATAAGTTAACTACTATTAATACTATAACCCGGCTATTTAGGACTGTATCCCTGCTGACTCAGACTACTTAGCCGAGGGTAACGTCACCGCCAAAAGCGGGGCCTACCACAATACTGCATTAATAACTTAATTCATTATCTTCCAATAATCCACCCTTTTAGGATTGTATCCCTGCTGACTCAAACTACTGGGGTGAGGGTAACGTCACCTTCAAAAGAGGGGCCTACTACAATAACTAAGATAATCTCTTAATTATGTGCAAAAGTGCGGAAATAATCAAAGGTTATACTAGATACGAGTCGGAACCAAGTGATTCATCTTGTCTATCTGTTTTTTTTTCAGCATTTTAGTTAGTTTTTAATTTTCTTAGTTTAAAACATTTTTCTAAACTTTTATTTTGGTTAGACGTTGAGGATAAACCGGTACTAAAAGCTCTTGTGTCCTTGGACGACCTCGGTATCTTACCAACGCTATACTACACTCAACGATGGGTGCACTTGCCCATATGTGTGTTTAGTGTTAGTGAAATATCGTGTTTTATAAATTTAAAACTTGGCTAAAATAAGTGTTAAAAAGGGCTTAAAATATACACCTAAAATAAGTAACACTTCGCACGCATCAAGTTTTTGGCGCCGTTTCCGGGGACACAAGGATTTTAAGAAAGCTTAAAATCAACGGCCTAACCAGTTTTTCAAAACCTTTTCAAACGCGCGCACATTTTTCTGCATTTTAGTTTAGTTTGCATTTACAGTAGCTTGAACACGGGGCCGTGCTCACTGAACACGCCCCCGTGCTGCATATTTTTAGTTAGATACCCAGATACAGAGTCTGAACACGGGGCCGTGCTCCCTGAACACGCCCCCGTGCTCAACTTGACCAGTAACTTTAATTAAAACGCCCAGATACAGATCCTGTACACGGGGCCGTGTTCACCAGACACGGGGCCGTGTCCCGCCTTCTGTTTCAGTCTTTGTTTTCGTTTTCTGGTCCCGAGACTCAGTTGTGGTCTGCTGAGTGATTCTTATGGATCAATACTCAGGGGGTTACAACTACACCTATGATGAGGATGATTATAGGGGTAATTATTGCACTAATTGTCGTAATACACGTTCGATTCAAAATAATCACTCGTATCAACCATCCAATTCATACGCTTACTATGAGGAGCCCAGGTACGAGCCATCAACTTCATACACATCCTATGAAGACCAAAGGTATGAACCTCCTCCCTCATACTCATATTTTGATGAACCAAGGTATGAGCCCTCTTACTCATACTTTGAGGAACCAAGGTATGAGCCACCACCTTCATATGCTTATTATGAGGAACCTTGGCGTGAACAACCCACCTCATATGAGTATTATGAAGAACAAAATTACGAACCTTATCCATCATATGCTTACAATGAAGAACAATGGTGTGAACCATCAACTTCATATGGGTATTATGAGGAACAAAGGGTCGAACAACCGGATTCAAGCTTAGAAAATAATGATTCTTTTTCTATAACCGAAGTGACCGATAGGATATTAGAACACATTAGAGTTATCGATCGATGTATAAAAGAAGCTCGCGCAAGGGAAGAAGAGTCCCGCGCAAGAGAAGAATTAAAAAAGGAAGAGATAACTAAAAATGAAAAAATGGAAGAACAAATAAGTGAAAAACCGACACATGAGTTAAACAACAAAAAAGGTGAGTCCGATAACGTTAAAATCCAAGAAGAGTCTAATTTTGAAAAAATTAATCTCTTGACACCTTCTTTTGAAAATCATTGTTTAGTACCCACTCATGCTAAGTTTTTAAAAGAGTTAAACACTAACACTAAAATTGACGAAACGGTAAGTGTTAAGTTAACTAATGATCAAACTTCGCTAATAAAAGAAGACCCATTTGAAATTAACATCACACCGGTTCCATGTTTCTTTCAAAATTCGTTTATTAGTAATGTCACAATCGATAAAGATCTTTGTGTTAACATAATGCCTAACTACATTTTCGAAAAATTAAGTATTAGTGATTTTTCTCCACTTCAAATACCCATTTTTCTATCCAATCGGAAAGTAATAAAATCAATCGGTATAGTTGAAGATGTCTTGGTTCAAACAAATCAAATGGTAATCCCAACCGACTTTGTCATCCTCGATGACGCTCCTCTAGTACTGGGACGACCATTTGTAAAAACTCACGAAGCTTTGAAAAACCGGAAGTTCAACAATTTACCTCTTCATTTAGGGGCATTTAAAAGAAGTGTCGATCTCGAGCGATCAATGAAATATCCATTCGGCAATAATGACCCCCTAATTGAAGATGAAGATGAACCACCCGATACAAGTGAAGAGATTGACCACTTTGTTGAAGAAGAGGTAGCCATAGAACAAACTTTTAAGGTTCTTGATCGAAACGAGCAACCAAATAAGGAGTCTCCTAAAGACCCACCACTTGAGCTCAAAGAACTTCCAAAAGGTTTGGAATATGCTTTGCTAGACAAAGATGGTAAGTTACCTGTAATTATTTCGTCTAAATTAGATAACTTAGAAAAAGAAAAACTAATTAATCTTTTGAAAAAACACAAAAATGCAATAGCTTGGAAACTTGTTGACATAAAAGGAATTAGTCCTTCTATGTGCACACACAAAATTTTGATGAATGATGACTACAAATCGGTCATACAACCACAACGTCGAGTAAATCCAAATGTTCAAGAAGTGGTTAAAAACGAAGTCATCAAGTTACTTGACGCCGGACTTATCTATCCTATTTCCGATAGTCCTTGGGTAAGTCCCGTCTAAGTAGTTCCAAAGAAAGGAGGTATGACGGTAATTACTAACGAAAAAAATGAACTAATACCAACGAGAACCGTCACAGGATGGAGAGTATGTATAGATTATAGACGATTAAATGAAGCAACAAGAAAGGATCATTTTCCTTTACCCTTCATTGATCAAATGTTAGAAAGATTATCCGGTCATAAATTTTACTGTTTCTTGGATGGTTTTTCAGGTTACTTTCAAATCCCGATAGCACCCGAAGACCAAGAAAATACAACTTTCACATGTCCCTATGGAACTTTTGCTTATCGACGCATGCCATTTGGTCTATGTAATGCCCCCGCAACATTCCAACGTTGCATGGTAGCCATTTTCCATGACATGATAGAAAAGACCATGGAAGTCTTCATGGACGACTTTTCTATCTTTGGGGATTCATACGACCAATGCCTCGATAACCTTGAACGAATGCTATCCCGATGTGAGGAAACTAACCTTGCCCTTAATTGGGAAAAATGCCATTTCATGGTAACGGAGGGAATAGTACTCGGTCACAAAATCTCAAGCGAAGGAATGGAGGTGGATCGAGCCAAAATAGATACCATTTCTAGATTACCACCTCCATCCTCCGTAAGAGCTATTAGAAGTTTCCTAGGGCATGCCGGATTTTATAGGCGATTTATCAAAGACTTTTGAAAGATCTCAATGCCTCTAACAAAATTACTTAAAATAGATGCTCCTTTCATCTTTGACAAGGATTGCAATCAAGCATTTCTAACCCTAAAGGAAATGCTAGTCAATGCACCTATCATGATAGCACCTGATTGGAAATTTCCTTTCGAAATCATGTGTGATGCTAGTGACTTTACAGTTGGAGCTGTCTTGGGACAAAGAAAAGAAAAGCATTTCCACCCAATCTATTATGCTAGTAAAACACTTAACGATGCACAAGAAAATTACACAACAACTGAAAAAGAGTTACTAGCTGTGGTATTTGCTTTTGATAAATTTCGTTCTTATCTTGTTCTTTCTAAAACTATAGTCTATACAGACCATGCAGCCATTCGATATCTCTTTAAGAAGAAAGACGCAAAACCACGTTTGATTAGGTGGATTCTACTCCTCCAAGAATTTGACATTGAAATCAAGGACAAAAGAGGAGCAGAAAATACCGCAGCAGACCATCTTTCACGCTTAGAAGACCCAGCTTTGGAGGCAACCAGGGACGAGCAAATCAACGAAAAATTTCCAACTGAGTCCCTGGAAATGGTGGAATATAAGGAAGAACCATGGTACGCCGACTTTGCTAACTACCTAGCTAGCGGTATAGTCGCAAAAGGATGGCCACATCATCAAAGAAAAAAATTCTTTGCCAATGTGAAACACTACTTTTGGGAAGATCCATATCTTTTCAAAATGTGTGCCGACCAACTCGTCAGACGATGCGTACATGGTAGTGAAGCACGAAGAATTCTCCGCCATTGTCATGAAGGTCCATACGGAGGACATCATGGTGCTGCCAGTACCGCACGAAAGGTATTCGATTCAGGATTTTATTGGCCAACCATTTACAAAGATGCTCAAAATCTTGTAAAGACATGTGATGCTTGCCAAAGAACAGGTAATATTTCTTCCAAAAACGAAATGCCACAAAATGGCATTCTTGTTTGTGAAATTTTTGATGTATGGGGACTCGACTTTATGGGACCTTTCCCACCATCAAAAGGAAACAAATACGTACTTGTGGCAGTAGATTACTTGTCTAAATGGGCCGAGGCACTTCCAACAAATGATGGAAGAGTAGTAGTAGTAAGATTTCTGAAAAAATTATTCTCTCGTTTTGGCACACCTAAAGCTTTAATAAGTGATAGAGGTACCCATTTTTGCAACCATCAACTTGAAAATTTTTTAACAATATATGGGGTCTATCACCGGGTTTCGACAGCATATCACCCTCAAACAAACGGACAAGCCGAAGTGACTAATAGAGGGTTAAAACGAATACTCGAAAAAACCGTAGGGTTAAATAGAAAGGAATGGGCTGATAAATTAGATGATGCTTTATGGGCTTTTCGAACTGCTTATAAAACAACAATAGGTACAACCCCCTATAAGCTTGTCTATGGAAAAAGTTGTCATTTGCCAGTAGAAATTGCACACAAAGCCTACTGGGCAATCAAAAATGTAAACTTAGATCTAGAATTTGCTGGTAAAAATCGATTTTGTCAAATAAATGAATTAGACGAGCTTAGGAATTATGCATACTCAAACTCCGAGATTTATAAGGAAAGAATGAAAAATTTGCATGACAAACATATTAAACCTAATGAATTTCGGATAGGAGATTTAGTTCTTTTGTTTAATTCACGACTTCGATTGTTTCCTGGTAAATTAAAGTCTAGGTGGTCAGGACCTTTTTCCGTCACCCATATTTTTCCACACGGTGCAGTAGAAATTAAACCTCGAAATGGGCCACCATTTAAAGTCAATGGCCAACGGCTGAAACTCTATCAAGGATTTATTGAGGATGAGGAAGAAGAGATCTCGCTTCAAACCGTGGAAGAATAAAAACATCATGCCTGGTAAGTTACGAACGATTGAGACGACAAAATAAAGCGGTAAGTTTTCTAAACCATAGCTTATGGGAAAAAGGGGCACTCACATGCGCACAAAAAAAAAATGTTTTGCTCGGCACGAGGCCGTGCCCGCTGGACACGGGGCCGTGTTCGCGCTGTAGACGGGATAAAACCCCTTTTTCAAAACAGTTTCTTCATTCCACACACCCCGTTTCCCCACAAAAGCTCTGGTTCCAGGCGATTTTTCGCAAAATTTCGACGTCTCTTACCGATCTAACAACGTCAATGTATGATTCTATCACTCTTAGTAGTTAGATTAGTTACTTGCATGTAGTTAAAACACCACAAATTTGGGGGAAAATCTAGGGTTCTTGATGTTCATCCGGATCGAACCTAAAATTTTTGCCTAAATCTGTTTGCATTTAGTTAGATTAGTGTTAAGGGAAGTAAATACACTTAGATTGTTCATAGATTCATCCGATTTTTTACAAAAACCCCAAACCCTTGTTCTTGAACCGAAAAAGATAAAATTGATAAGGTAAACGGGATATTTTGGGAAAAACGGTGTTTAGGGTTTCATTTTCGAGGGAAACCGCACCTATTGGACCAAAAATTTTCAAGTTTTCGAAACCGGGTCGAAAAATGAAGTTTTTGAGTAACAGACCTCTGGACACGGGGCCGTGTCCGCTGGACACGGGGTCGTGTCCAGCCCGCTGTTTGCAGTTTTGTCCGAAAACATTCCTGTTTCGTGCTAATTTTTGGTGTATTCTTTCAGATGGCAAAGTTCACAAGGTTCAATGCAAGTGAGCTTGATGCAAGGGCAAGGTATGAGGTTCTTCAAACAAGACCCGAAGAGTACCCCAGGAGAGCTTGCACGGATCTGTTAACCTTGGTAAACCAGCTGAACCGATTCAACAACATCATTACGGGACCACTAGCTGTTGCATTAAACACTAGGCTTCGGTCGGTGCATCAATGCACCATGGAGTTCTACAGTACCTTCAACTTCAATTCAAGGTGTGACCCATTCGACAATGAAGGGGTTGTATTTCGGTGTGGAGGGACAATGTACTCGATCTCCATGGCACAGTTTGGAGCCATAATAGGTCTATACCAAGAGGAGGAATCGGGAAACGAAGAAAATACCGGAGGATTACGAGACTTGGAGGGAAATGAAAGACAAGCCGCATGGGCTCAAATCGGTGAAGGAATCTACGACCCTCGTAGCACCAAGAGTACGAAGCTAAGGGATCCGCTCTATCGCTACATTCACAGGATCCTCACCTACTCTCTAAACCAACGTCACGACAGTAGCGGTGTTGTAGGGTTGAAAGATTTGGTTGTCCTCCACTGTATCCACAACCAAAAGCCTCTCGATATTCCGTATCTCCTGTTAAGAAACATGCATCTCAACCGCCTTGCTCGAGCTCCAACGCCTATCTTCTTCGGAGGATGGGTGTACCGTCTTTTTAAGCATTACACGCAAATTCCAAGAGCCTTTGAAAGAAGCCCATGGTCGGGACGAGTTGACTACCACATTTGCCGAGCCATGAACTTACTTTATGAGGCGGAAGACGGAACAGTGAGTTTCCAAAGAACGCAAGGCTATGCATGGAACCCACAGGAGGCCCTAGTTCTTCACGCACCACCTCCCCACCACCAGTATCCACCCCATGGTGATCCGGGTCAATCCTCCTCACAAGGAGGCGGTTTTCCTAATTTTCAAAGCTTACATGATCTTATGCAGGAAAACCTCATGTGTACCAGGAACGCCTACAACCTCGCCAACAACACATACCACCGGGTCGGAGCTATTGAACGCAACATCAACGATATACAAGACGATATCGGCAGCATCCGGGAGTACATGGCGGGGCATGGGGATGGAGGTGATGAGAGCGATGAAGATATGGAGTAGAGGGTTTGGAGGAGTAGGAGCGGGTTGATGGCGAGCCCCCAGGTTTAAGTCCCTTTATCTATCGAACGATTGGTGGCCTGCGTGCCAGAAGTTGAACAATTTACTTTCCCTAAACACTTTTATTTTCCGTTTTTCTTTTACTTTATGCTTGGAACAATTAACTGTGGTAATGTAGGATGTTTGTGTTGCTTGGTGTGGTATTAAGTGATGAAGCAGGTACAAACCAAGGCTTGGGGTGCTAAGCCTCAGCACTTATAGGGCCAGGATGGAAAAACCGGAGGAAGAAACCTGTTTTTCAGGCTTTCAGACTGTCCACACGGGGACGTGTCCAACCAACACGCCCCCGTGCTCACCTCCCAGACCTGCTGTTTGGCTTCTGTTCTGCAGAATTTTGTCAGACACGTGGCCGTGTCTAGTGGACACGGGGCCGTGTCCACCTTCTGTAAGTTCTTGTTACTGGCACCTGAACACGGGGTCGTGCCCACTCAACACGGGGCCGTGTTCAGTGCCCAGTAAAACAATTTTTTTCTTTTTAAACACTATTTTACACATCTAATCAACCTAAAAATTTATTTTTGGGACACATTGAGGACAATGTGTAATTTAAGTGTGGGGGGGATGCTAAAACCTTGAACTTTGCAAGTCCTAAATACAAGCCTTACACAAAACTATATTGTAACCGCTAATCACCCCAAATTTTTTCAAAAATTTCAATTTTTTTTACTTGTATAGGTTTAACTCGGAAAAATCAAGTTCTCAAAAAGGTTATATTTTTAAATTTACAACCGATAACGTAGTGATAAAAAGAACCAACATAAGAAAATTATGAAAAGGCATAGCAAACTTATTTAAAATTTGATTATATATACTTGATCACATAAAAACCCATTCCCACAAAAGTGAGTTTTGAGCCTTTATTGAGCACACAATTACATATCATTTGACTAAATGCTCATTTTTCGTTTCTTGTGTGAATAGCCGCTTGGTTCTTACGACTCTAGAACTTGCCATGACAATACATTCCCGGTCCTTATCAACTTAAACCCGAGTAAGTAAATGATGGAGGCATTAGGACTAACCCTTTTTATTTCTACACCATTATTTTTCTTTTTCTTTTACCACCTACCCAAAAATCCCCCTAGTTAGCCCCTTTGAGCCTAAACCTTTTCGTTTCATCACCCAAACAAAAACCCTTTTACCCACCAAAACCTTTTTCATTTTTAACCCTTTATTTTAGTAACAAGTTCGGTTCTTCGTAAAAAAAAAAATGTGTGATAATGATGAAGCAAAAAGAAAATAAACAAACAAGTTAATAAAAAATAACTTAGTTTGAATAAAAGCTTCATCAAAATAAAAAGTTGCAAAAATACGAAAACCGACACTTGTTACGCTTTTAGCCCTTTTTCTACTAACCACTAACCCAACCACCTACCTTTAACCCTAGCCTAACCCTTAACCCACAAAGTCCTCTTGATATCTACAAAGGTATAAAAGTTAAAAAGGAGGAGGATTGATTTCTTGGCAAGCCTATGGTAGGAATAAGTTCCATGCCGCTCTCGAGTGATTCACTAAAAATACACCTTCGGCCGAGTGTGAGTGACTTCTCCCGTGAGGTATGTGAACTTGTATATAAATGGAATTTTAAAAAGGCATGTTATGCCCAAATAAGTAATTTCTTTTATGAAAAGTTCTAAATAAATCATTACGAATAGGAGTGTAAATAAATAAAAATAAAACCCAAAAAGATCTTGGAAATCCCGACACTCTACGACAAGCCCAAAACCTTCTCTTCTACCTATTCCATTTGGGAGTGTAAGCCACATATTAAAGAGTTTTGCTTGAGGACAAGCAAAAGTTCAAGTGTGGGGGTATTTGATATGTGTAAAATGCAACATATAAATTACATCAAATAAGGCATAAAACTAACCCTTTTTAAGTACTAATATTGGAAAAAGAGTGTTTTTGTCTTCCTTTTGTATTTTCAGGATTAAATGAGCTCAAAAACGCAAAAGAAGCAAAAAGACAGCTAAATCCAACATAAATACAAGAAAAGGAATATTAGTGGACTGCCCGACCCCTCAACGGCACCTTCCAAAGCAAAATAGAGAAATCAGAAGACTGAACACGCCCCGTGCTCAGCCAAGCACGGGGCCGTGCCCAAGAAGCAGCAGAAAAGACAAACCTATAGAAGCTTCTATTGCCCACCACGGGCCGTGCTCAGCGGACACGGGGGCGTGTCGAAAGTACAGCAGGCGCATTTATTGTAATTGCGAATTACAATTAATGAGGAGAGAGATTGTCAGACGGACACGGGGCCGTGCCCAGCTCTCTGTTCAGCCTATAAATAGGAGTGCTTGGATTCATTTCATCTCATCCCTTGGCACACCACCTCTCTCACACTTCATCCACCACCCACCACCATCACAACACCATCATCCACCACCATCATCCATTGTCCATCGTAGAGTGTGTGAGTCGTCTCGGGATCCAAGATTGATCGTAAGAGTTCTTGACAATCAAGGCCATGTTTGCCTAAGTCTCTTACATCACTTGGTGAAGACAAAGTGTCTAGTATAATACTTTTTATTTCTAATCTTTTGCACTTTTTATTTGGTTTTGTATTAATGACTTTAATAACTAGTTACTTATGTTGAAGGTGATCTTTCCTTATCGTTTGTCCGTGGTGTTTTGGCATTATTTTACTGTCTATATAAAATAAAGGATTTTCACCATTCATATCTCCACGGTCTATATGGAGGTATGTTGGCTACCTGGTCGGGGGTTAAGGGAACGGTTTGGTAAAGGTCTTGCCATTGTTCAGCGTTTAGAGGTCCTGCAATGGACCTGGGTCAAATTTAGTAGGACCTCCTTCAATACTTCACGGTATTGGATGGCGGGGGTCCAAACTCTTTGATCCCCTCATAAGTTAACTACTATTAATACTATAACCCGGCTATTTAGGACTGTATCCCTGCTGACTCAGACTACTTAGCCGAGGGTAACGTCACCGCCAAAAGCGGGGCCTACCACAATACTGCATTAATAACTTAATTCATTATCTTCCAATAATCCACCCTTTTAGGATTGTATCCCTGCTGACTCAAACTACTGGGGTGAGGGTAACGTCACCTTCAAAAGAGGGGCCTACTACAATAACTAAGATAATCTCTTAATTATGTGCAAAAGTGCGGAAATAATCAAAGGTTATACTAGATACGAGTCGGAACCAAGTGATTCATCTTGTCTATCTGTTTTTTTTTTCAGCATTTTAGTTAGTTTTTAATTTTCTTAGTTTAAAACATTTTTCTAAACTTTTATTTTGGTTAGACGTTGAGGATAAACCGGTACTAAAAGCTCTTGTGTCCTTGGACGACCTCGGTATCTTACCAACGCTATACTACACTCAACGATGGGTGCACTTGCCCATATGTGTGTTTAGTGTTAGTGAAATATCGTGTTTTATAAATTTAAAACTTGGCTAAAATAAGTGTTAAAAGGGCTTAAAATATACACCTAAAATAAGTAACACTTCGCACGCATCAGTAGGGACAGAGGAAAAGAGTGGTTCTTAATGGATATGAAACATCCATCTAATATGGTTGAGGCGGTTTCTAAGGTGCCATCTGCTAACTCCACCTCATATTTCACATTTAAGGTTTTTACAGGTAAATTCAGCAATTTGCAAAACTTATTATCTACAAATGATTTATCAGCGCCTGAATCAAAAAGTACTCTTGCATAGACATCATTTATGAGGAAGGTACCTGTAATCACATTGTCGTCCTGGACGGCTTCCTTCGCATCCATCCTGAAGACCCTGGCATTGGTCTTCTTTCCTTCATCAGCCTTCTTTGCATATTTTGGGCAATTTGTCTTAATGTGCCCTTTTTCGTTGCAACTTTAACACGTGGCATCCTTCAGCTTCTTGCAATCCAAGGTCTTGTGTTCCTTGGACTTGCATATACCGCATGCAAAAGTTCTCGACTGAGTCTGCGAGTTCGATTCAAACCTGCACTTCCCGAAATGCTATTTCTTGCAGATTTTGCACTTGGGCTTATCACTAGATTGATGCCCATCCTTCCTCGACTCAGACCCTTTCATGTGGTCATTGTTTCCTCGGTGCTTCTTGTTTGACCTTCGTGAATTTTCATCTTCACGTTTCCTTTTCTCGGCATCCGTGTTCCTCAGCGATCTTTGCCTGACCGCGTCCAGTGTGAGGGACAAGGATATATCAGTTACAGATCTGAAAGTAGTTGCCCGAGAGGCCTTCATACTTGCCTTTATTTCTGGGGCTAAACCCCCAATGAAACGAGCTATTCTTTTGGGTTCCGGGGTCACCAGATACGGAACCAATCTTGATAATGTGTTGAAGCTCGTAAGGTAAGCTTGGCAATCCAGATTCTTCATAACCAAGGATAAGAAATCAGATTCGATCTTTTCTACCTCATGCTGAGGGCAGTAGTTCTCCCTGATGAGGGCAACAAATTGTTCCCATGTCATGTTATACAGTGGGATCTTCCCAGTAGCTTGTATTAACGATCTCCACCAGGCTAAGGCCTCACCTTTAAACGATTGAGACACAAACTTTACCACATCCTTCTCAGCGCACCCGCTGATATCAACCACGGTATCCATCTCATCCAACCAGGTCATACAGTCTATGGCCCCTTTTTCCCCAGTGAAGTCCCTGGGTTTACATGAAACAAAGTATTTGTAGGAGCAACCCTTATCACGGGGTCCTTGATTCAGCATGATCTTTTGAGATGGATCACTTCGATGATTTGAGGAATGACGATCGTCATCTCCTTTCTTGGGTTCATCCTTCTTGGGAGGTGGCTTGTTGTGAGCCTCAGAATGAGTCTTAGGCTTTGAATGCGGTGTAGATAGGGTCCTACTTCGAGTCCTGCTATATTCTTCATATTGCCGCTCTATGGCCTTTGTAACAGCGTCGTCTATTAACGCTTGTAGTTCAGCACCCGTTATATTAATTCGGGTGTTATCATTATTCTCCCTTGGGTGACTATTAATTTCATCCGAGTCATCCATTCTAATTTAAACTGTTACATAAGACAATGACAATAGTTTATTTGGGAGTTTATTATAGAATTGTCTTTTATGGCAATTCATTAACCACGGTAAACAGAGACCAGATTTGGTTAATTTGTTAATCATATTTATTTAGGATTTTCATTATAATTTATCCTAATCATAAAAACAATAACAGTTCTATTAGTGGCACAAAAGGCCTAGTCACAAGGACATTTTAAATCATAAGCCATGATTTCAGATAATCAAGGCATGAAGGTTTGAACATAGTTCATTACCTTTTTCTGACAGGGAGTCATAGCTACCACTGTCTTTTGTCTCATATGGAAATGAGAAGGGCCCGTAGGCGTTATATTACCAATGTATGGTCAAAATATGATCATCTTAATTGATGATTTAAACCCATGATTCATAGATCATTAAGTTGGGTTAGGAATCTTTTGAAGAATCCTTATATAAGAATGACGTGTGTGATTTTAACGAATCACGTCTGCCAGGAGTGTTAACATGTTTTCAAATGTTAACAAGGATCCGAATCTTTTAAACAAGTCTTACCATCTTGGCCAGGTCTTATAATGACACGGAGGCTAGGTTATACCGTTAAGATTCTTAATTAATATTTAAAATAGGCAGATTAATTTTTAAAAAGGAATAATTCTGATTTATTTATTTCATGTAATATAACTATGCATATAATAGCAAAATGAAATTTATAAACTTAACATTCCATTAACATTTAAAAAGTACACTTTGCCCTAAACGGGACTTTTACATAAACAACTTACCCACGCAGGGGTCACACTGAAATACTAGTCCACGCAGGGACTTAAACAAACAACATACCCTCGAAGGGGTTAACAGAAAGATAGGCTCACGCAGGGGCTCAAAAGACAACCATACCCACGCAGGGGTCAAAACAGCAAGACAGGCCCACGCAGGGGCTCAGCTGAAACAAGGAAAATACAATCAATAATTGAAGGATTCAATGGTCCTTCTTGCTCTTCCCTTTTATTAAAGTTGTCAATCCCTGGAAGAAACTTTGTCGCTCCCTGCGATCTCTGTGAAAATCTCGCTCGACTTGGTCCAATCTTTGAAGAATTTCTTCCCGCTCGGGTGGGGAAAACCGTGGCGGCTGCGATTGTTGCCGAATTATAGGTCTAGCAGGTATTTGGTACCCATGAGTTGGGTACCCTACTCCCCAAGGAGCTCCATACGGTCTTTCCGGGTGAAGGGCGTTGTAATTGGCCGCTACTAAGTATGGGTCGGCTTCAGCGTAATTATAGTTGGTGTGAGTCGGCTGCTTAAACGGGTTGTACGCCATTGAACCTGTATATGCAGGAATCGGGTTATCAAAACCCATCGGTGGTGGCTGCGGTGCAACTGGGTTTGAAGGCCCACCCATTTGCGGGTCTTCATGTAGTGGCGGATAATGACTGCCACTTGAGCGATGAGGGGTGCTGAAATGAAAATCCCCTCCACGCGCGGATATTCGCGCGCCTGTCCTCCTACGCCTCAGTGGTTCTGGAGGTTCTTGATGAACTGGCGGCGGTGGAGGCGGTGGCGTGATGGCCACAAAACATGAATCCCCGGAGGGATCTTGCTGCTGCTGTTGCTGCTGGTGGGGCGATGAATGGTGAGAAGGTGTGAAGTACCATTCATGCTGGTTGAACCTTGCCGGAAAACTGTCTGGACCACCGTAGGGTGATCCGTGGAAAGATGAGCCATCCGAGACCTCGATAGGATGGTTGGGGGTCCCGGTTGCAGGCTCAATAGGGTCGGTGTCCTCCTCCATATCCATGGCGTTATCGCCGGAAAAGTGATCCTCCGGTCCCAATGGGTTAAAACCCACAGGTTCTTGTATGTAGTTCGCCGGGTTAAACTGGCCCTGAAAAACAGGAGTGGGGTTACCAAAAGAATTGTGCGAAAGGGATCGTTGAAGGGGTATATATGAAGGTTGTGGGTTATCGGGCTCGTTTTCTGACTGTGGCCCATAGGAGTTACGAAAGGGAGGCGTTGAACTATGTAAAACAGACCGTCTAGCGGGCTCCACATTGGTCCTCCAGTTCTCTCGAGGATCAGCACTCGCAGTGGCAGAAGGAGCTCGCCTGTGCGAAGGCCCGGCTTCGTGATCATTGGGGGTGGTGATTGGCCCCTTGCCTCGTCCTCTTCGTCTGAAAAATCTTGGCGGCATATTTAGACATGTCAATATAACATAAGATAACAACAAGAATATATAAAATAAAAGACAAAGTTAAAAATAAATTGAAACAAATTTGGATTGTTCCTATGTTCTTTGTCTAGACTCGAAAATTTTGGAATGTGCAATTATGTAATTGAGATTAAACACAAAAGGCTAGTGTTTAATTCACTCAGCGTTGGCTCTGATACCAACATGTCACACCCCGATATTTCCACGTTTGACCGGTGGACCCGGTGGGGGAGTATCGTGACGTGGTTGGCAACATTACAGTCAAACAAGACAATATATAAATGCACAGCGGAAGCAAATGAAAGATATATTTCAACCGAATATAATTGTAATATCAAGTATCACAACAGTCGAAAATTTATCCGCAGGTGGATCAAAATAAAATGGAAACAGTAGTTCAACCGACTTTAGGCATCTTAAGCTTGCGTGACTCTTTATTGATGCTAGGAGTAGCCAGCCTATTACGAGTAGTACCTGCACTTAATCTTTTTGGTAAAATACGTCAGTTTACACTGGTAAATACAATTTAACTGACTCATTTTAAAAATGGTTAAAATTGATTTGAATGCACGTGGCACAAACTTTTTATAACTTGGGATAATTATTTAAATATATAAACTTGTAAAAGGATTACATGTTCCTTATGCGTTCAGTAGCCCGGTTCGTGCCGGGTTAAAGATCAATAGACACACCACATTATTTATTTATGCACTGATGAGTGTACGCCTACACTCCGCGCTTAGGTCGTGGCCATTTCGTAAAATGATGCCAAGGATATCCGGGAAATGGTCATTAATCCCCCAAAGGCGTTAAGCAAACAAAACATATTTTAAACGGGTCATCTCAATAATACTTAACCACCAATCGATTAAGGTCGAATGCCCGACCAAGCGGTATTTTATATACCGTACCCCAAGCCCGTATAAGGGAAAATAAGTTAAAAGTATTTACCTTTGCAAGTATAATTCACAAATATCAATTGCGGGTAGCTTTTACTGGGCCTCCTATTCTGGAACAAAGGTTTATAATAACCTATTAGAATCCTAACGGTCTTTAGTTAAGCTTAAGCTTAGACCGATTAGTTTTAAGGAACGATACGGTTCGAACGCGTGATTAAGCGAAGACCGGAATAGAATGTGATTTAGACCCGACAAGTTTGAAGACTTGTCTTATATGGGTAATCTAAACACATTCTGGATTTTGAGATAAAACCGATAAGGTTTGACCCGTTTCGGCTAATTTATGCAAACTAGTTACATAAACCGAACCGAACGCGCAAGAGGCGTAACGGGTAATCATTAGAGTCATATACAGGTTTTCTAAGTTAATATGCCTTAAATATGTTGTGACATCAGTAAGATATCTTTTATTATGCCCGAAACGAATTTAAACACACACTATGCCTCGTAGGGGCATTTTGGTCATTTACAAGGTTATAAAAGAGTTTAAGTATTTACCTGAGTTACAGGTCTGATATAATCAGTAAGAATACTTAATTTACTAAGTTATAACAGTAGGGTATTGCATATATGTGAAATTTATCAATTATAACCAAACTATGCACCGTAGGGGCATTTTGGTAATTTCACATGAGCCGAAAAGCTCAAAACTGAAGTCTGAGTTAAACAACTTTTGATTACTGTTAAAATATTATAATTTACCTAAAATATCAGTAGGTATCAACCCTTGTATGTTTAAAATAGTTTTAGTACATAATATGCGTTAAAAACGCTTAAAAAGGCGATTAGAAGCCATTTCCGGGTTCTATAGATAAAGCTGATATTTTTTATTATTCCAGAAGTTCAAAAATAATTTATTTAACATATAAAATCAGTAGCAAAAGGTTTGGGGTCAAATAGATATGTAAAACTCATTTTATAGCCTGAAAGGGCAAAACCGACAATTACAGGATCAAGCTTATAACTCTAAGTTATGCTCAGCCTAAAATTAATTAAAAATCTTCAAAAATCCCAAAATATTATATTACATCAGTGGGTAAAATGTTTGATATCAAAAAGTAGGTTTAAATAGGCTATATGCTAATTATGCCGTTTAATCGCTAAAAAGCTTTCTAATTACGCTAATGAGCATAACTCTCAATCTACACCTCAAACTGATGTCAAATTTTGGGTACAAGTTTATATATCAGTAACTAAGGTTTCTACTCTTTTACATTTTTAAAAATCACGTTTTATGGTGAAAAGGGCATAATGGTCAACATATGAGCAATTAACGGAATCATGCATATTAATTGGATAACTAATGAACCAAGGCGTATAATCACAGAGGGTTATACTAGCATGTAACCTGGTCTAATTAAAGCTCTAAGGCATTTCTAAAACATACTAATTCGGGTCAGAATTGAAGTCAAAGCAAAAGTCAAAGTTTTGCGACTTTCGGTTCCGAACCGGGTCTAAGCAGAAAATTGTCGGATTGAACATGTTTAGACATGTTCTTACATTAATTACCAAGTTATATTAATGATCAAACAGGTTGTATGGGTTCTACATTGCTAATTATGCATTAATTTGAAATTAAGCATCCTGTTGACTTTTTAATAACAAGTTTGACCCGACAAATGACCTAGTTAGAGTGGGAATCAGAGGGTGCCCTTTTAAGGGTTTAATGCCCACATAATTACCAACTTATAACTACTTTCAATTCGACTAATCACTGGACCATTAATGATTAATCGCTAAGTCAACCGTTAATTACGACGGTTTGACTTTTAAGCTTAAACTAAGTAAAAACTCAACTAAGAAAGGTTAAGCATACTTACAGAAGTCCTATGCACGATTAGGAAGGCTTAGGGTCTGCTCTTGAACTCCCAAAAGCTCCAGAAATGTAGAAGAAAGGTGTGATCACAATGTTGCAACATTGTGGCCTTTTATAGTGTTTAATCTCACTTAGATCATTCACACACAAGCCTAGCAATGGCCATGGATCATCCACAGATGTCTCCTAGGTCTAAAATGCATGTAGGGGTCGTCCAAAGATGTGAAAAATCATTTTTAAGTCGGTTAGAAGGCATAACAGGCTGCTGCCAGTCGTTTTCTGCATCTGGGCAAGTCAGGCGGCCCGCGTAAGCTCTTGGCATGGCTTACGCGGCCCGTATGGGCCTTCTGCTCAGATTTTAAACTTTTTTGTTATTGCATGTTGGCTCTTGGCTCTTCGAAAGTTCATTTTACCTTTGTTTCTTGCATTATGGGCCTTCCAAATTTTCCTATAATGGCTTTAAGACATATACCCACTTTGTTAAGTCCTTGGTCACTTCTGGTTACCCGAAAAGTCATAATTTTCAACGTTGACGCTTTAACCCCTCGTATACGAATTTGATCATAACTTTCTCATACGATAACGAAACTTTATGAAATTTTTATCGTGCATTCTAGTGAGTATAATTAATCGTTACAAAGCTTCGGGTTTGCTAAAAGGTCACTCAGAGGTATACTTTAAACATGTTGACACATTTAACCCCTGTAGTTTGTAATCTCTCACTTTCTTTCATATTTAGCTTCGTATGATCCATGATTTATTCGTTCGAAGGTATAAACATCATGTAGGGTTATTGAAAAGTATATCTATTCACTGTTGACATTTTGAGCCCGTATATTCACATACTTTCCATGTTTGTCAACTTTAGTCCTTCTAGAACATTCTTTCACACGTTCAAGCCTATGACACGTGTCAATACATTATAGGACGTGAATTTTCGAGGTGTTACATATCTGGAATGCTATAAAGCCCGTTTGGTGGTCAACGGGAACTCACAGACAGTGGGAATTGATTGTGAAGACACGTGCAGTCCAGTTGTTAAACCGGCTACTATAAGGTCCGTTTTATCCTTGGCGGTTACCAGGTCTTGGCCGATACATCAACTTGATGTTAAAAATGCTCTTTTAGACAGCCATCTTAATGAGACGGTTTACATGCATCAACCTTCGGGTTTTGTTGACAAACGGTGCCCTCAGTTTGTGTGTCGACTTAAAAAGTCGTTATTTATGGTCTTAAACAGGCTCCGCGGGCATGGTATACCCGCTTTGTCACATTCATCAAAACCCAGGGGTTTATCAGCAGTGCTTGTGATCAATCTTTGTTCATTTTTAAGCGGGATCCAGCTAATGTTGCCTATTTACTACTTTATATGGATGATATTGTGTTGACAGCTTCTAATGACACATTACTTCATGATATCATCCGTGCGCTGTCTCGAGAGTTTGCAATGACTGATTTAGGTCGACTTCATCACTTTCTTGGAATTAAAGTTGATCAGTTTTCACAGGGCCTTTTCCTATCTCAGCAACAGTACGCTAAAGAGATTCTTGCTCGCGCTAACATGTCGGCTTGTAAACCATGCAACACACCTGTGGACCTCTCATCCAAACTTAGCGCGTCTGATGGACCGCCTGTTTCAGATCCGACACTATATCGCAGCCTTGTGGGAGCATTACAGTACCTAACATTTACTCGTCTAGATATCTCATATGCAGTCCAGCAGGTTTGTTTGTTTATGCACGATCCGCGCGAGTCCCATTTTGCCTTCATGAAGCGAATCATACGGTATATACAGGGTACTCTTGATTACGGGATTCCCATTGTTCGGTCTCGGTCTCACGACTTGGTTGCCTACTCAAATGCCGATTGGGGCGGTTGTCCGGATTCTAGACGCTCAACGAGCGGTTATTGTGTTTTCTTGGGAGATAATTTACGGTCGTGGTCCTCAAAGCGGCAACCCACTGTTTCGCGTTCTAGTGCTGAAGCTGAGTATCGCGGGGTTGCTAATGCGGTTGCCGAAGCAACTTGGTTACGTAATTTATTACTTGAGCTCCATACTCCTTTGCACCGGGCCTCTATCGTGTATTGTGATAATGTTTTAGCCGTGCATCTCTCTGATAATCCAGTGCAGCATCATCGCACCAAACATGAAGAGATTGATATTCACTTTGTACGGGAAAAGGTTCGCATCGGTCACATTCGTGTTCTACATGTTCCGTCTGCCTTGCAGTATGCTGATATCTTCACAAAGGGGCTCTCCAAGCAGCTATTTCAGTCATTTCGTTCCAGTTTGAGCGTTGGTCCTTACCACATTCAAACTGCGGGGGAGTCTTAGCCGATGAATATTCCAGAAGTATAATTTTAGGAATAGATTGTGATTGTGCATTTTTGTATATTTGGTTTCCTTATTATTTGATTGTAGCATCCCTATATAATGGGTATTTGTATATCAATAGAATGCATTCAGATTATTAAACCATAAACCACTTTTAGATATGTGGTGCCTTAAAGATAAGCGTCAAATGTATCACAGCTAAAGCAGTATGTATAAGTGCTTATGTGATTCATTGCCGTTCTTTACTTGAAATTGTTTATGCATTGACGTCCCACAATTTAGAAGGCTAATGATCTATATAAGGTTCACACGTTATATGATATTCCAACTCATGTGTAAGGTGGAACCAAGGCTATAAAGAAACTAAACACATAGTTAGTTACTGCTTGGAAGATGTTCATATATTTAATAAACGAACTAAATATGTATGTGTGTGCTTGTGCCATTTGTGTTTGCTTATATTGTCTAGGGTGTTAACGAACATACATAGACAGACATGAACAACTTCATTTCCTTAACGAATACAATAAAAAAAACGTATTCATTTATATGTTCATGTTTATTTGTTTGTTTGAGTATATAGTTAAACAAACGAATACATTAAAGCCTCCATTTGTCTGCAATCCTAGATAATTAACTGAATATATTGTAACTAGAAGAAGATTAAATTGTTACAATTATATATATTTATCATATATTTAAACTATTATAATTACATTATTGTTTGTTTTGCTTGTAATAAAAAACTTCTTTTTCTCATAGTGGTTCATGTCGAAGTTGGCGATGACGATGTGGATGTTGATGGTGATGGTGGTGGTGTTGATGATGATGATACTAAAGAGTTTTGTTTAACCTTTTCAAGTAACCTTGGCATCCATGAGCGTCTAACTGTTTCCACAAACCTCTTGCTATTGGGATCTATCTTAAGGCGTCGTGCTTTCTTATGTACCCTTGTTCTCCAGTAGTTCTTAATCTCGTTGTCTGTTCTATCTGGGAAGTGGCTTGCAATTTTCGACCATCTTGAAGACAAAAAATAATAAATACTATTTCTAAAATAGTAAATGCATACTGCATAAGTATATATTTTCAAGCAAAAGATCAAATACAAATAATCTTAACATACTAAACATACAAATTGAAGGAAAACTCAAAAAGACAAGGTGACATTTTTGTAATTACCACCAACTATCAAAGTTACTATACAAATGTGAACTCAACCAAAAATACCTAAAAAACACAATTTTTTTTAAATATTTTTTTATAAAAAAATCGCTACATTTTGTTAGCAATATATATATATATATATATATATATATATATATATAGTAGGGTTCCTACGGAAAGTGTGTTTTTCCTAGAAAGTCTAGGAAGCGATCTTGTCCATCCGATTGGTGTGTTTAAGGGTTGAGATTAAATCAATGGCAATCTTGTAATAATTAACTATATTTAATAGATTGTTTTATATTAGTAGGGGCAATTTCGTCCTTATGTGTGTTTTAAACCAATAAAAAATAACCGTCAGAGATATCACATCTCCTTAATTCACGCCAATTTCCCTCTCTCTCTCTTTCTCTCTCTAAACCCAAATTTGGAAACCCCCAAAATCATACCAAAAATACCTAAAATCATGGATGAAGATAAGAGATTTTCCTTGATCCATATACGTAAGATCAAGTTTTCATTGTACTGCGTGTTTTACAAAGCGATTACGGGTGATTCTTGTTTGTAATTGACGGTATTTTGCTGGTTGCAAGGAAGAGATTCAAAAAGCAGGAAACTTTGGAAAGGATAAATAGCAGCGGAACAGTTACCGGAAGCCGATCGAAAGCTGGGGCGAAATTTGCTGATGTAAAACACATTTGTATGAATCTGAATGATAAAACACATTTGTATGAATCTGCTTGCTGTTAAAACACAGCTGTATGAATCTGAATGCTAAAACACAACTGTATGAATCTACTTGCTGTTAAAACACAACTGTATGAATCTGAATGCTAAAACACAACTGTATGAATCTGCTTGCTGTTAAAACACAACTGTATGAATCTGAATGCTAAAACACAACTGTATGCATCTGCTTGCTGTTAAAACACAACTGTTTGAATCTGAATGCTAAAACACAACTGTATGAATCTGCTTGCTGTTAAAACACAGCTGTATGAATCTGAATGCTAAAACACAACTGTATGAATCTGCTTGCTGTTAAAACACATCACCAAGAACAAACTGTTAAAACACAGTACCAAGAACATGCTGATAGATTCCAGCAAGAAAACGAAGGAATGATTGATATTACGTGAGATCAGAAATCGAAAACAATAAATTCCGAAATTTATGGATAGTTAGTTATTGAAGATAATTTCCTAAAATAAAAATAGATTGTGAAAGTACATAAATGCCCTTTTAGATAAAATCCTTCAATGCCACATGTCGCGTTCTTATTGCTTCCTAGACTTTCTAGGAAAAACACACTTTCCACCCAACTCCTACTCTATAAATATATATATATATATATATATATATATATATATATATATATTTGCTCTACTAAAAGTAGCGATTTTTTAATAAAAAATGTTAAAAAAAAAAATGTGTGTTTGTTTATTTTTTTAGGTTTTTTGGGGGTTTAGTTTTTAGCATTTTAGCTTGGTGGGGGGGGGGGGGTAGGTTTAGGGTTTAGTAGGTGGGGGATGGGGTGGGGTTAGGTTTTTTTTAGGTTTTTTGGGGTGGGGGTAGGTTTTTTTAGGGTTTTTAGGTATATTTGTAGAGTAACTTTGATAGTTATTGATAATTACAAAAATGTCACCTTGTCTTTTTTAGTTTTCCTTCAATTTGTATATTTAGTATGTTAAGATTATTTGTACAAGAACTTTTCACTATATTTCCATGCATGTAATTATATCTCACCTGTTACCCCACTTGCAATGGAGTTCAAGAACTAAAAGCTGTTCTTGAGGGGTAAGATCTTCACCTTTAATATCTGGTTTTAAGTAATTTAGCCATCTTTGTTTGCAACTTTTACCGGTTCTTTTTAATCCTATATATCAAAAGCAATAAAAATATCAAATTCCCCAAAAGACCATATCATAGATACAAAAAAAAATCAAGAAACACTTGTTTTTTCTTGTTTAATTACCTGAAGATTTTACCAACGAGTTCCATCGTCCTTCACCTTGACAAGTGATATACTTGATAAGTAGATTGTCTTCCTCAAGTGTCCATGGCCCTCTTCTTATCTCATTAGAATCCCCTTCCTTGCAAGAACCACCCATGTTATTTTGGACTTTCTAGATTGAAAAGAGAAAAATGAAAGACTTGAAAGAATTAAGTGAAGGTCTACATACTTATCAAGAAACCCTCAATAGGGTTTTCTGTAAAGGTAGAAATAATAGAAAATAGGAAAGTATACCCACTAGTAAAGTTGATTTCCCACAAGATTTTCTTTTTGCCGTGAAGGCAAAGTGGGAACTGTGCAATATGTGTTAAGTTGGCTTCGAATTTTCGGAACATCAATCACATTATTTTTAATATATTCATGTTCATGTTTATTCAATAATATGGTACTTATAAAAAAAATATTTTGTTTATATCTTGTCTTCCTACTCTTTTTTTTTTAAATTCTTGTTGCGTGCAATCAATACCATATTCCTAAAATAAATCAATATTAAACATATTGATACTTGCTTTAAGATATTGTTAAAAGTTCTCTTATTCGATAACTATTGATAGCTAAAAGATAAAGTAGCTTATGTTTTATGGTAATTGGATTTGAATACATAAAACTAGGTTATAACCCCGTGTATTACACGGGTTAAGTTAATAAAAAATCAAATAATTAATAACGAAAATTTAACAATTATAAAACAACATTTTTAAAACGCTTTTTCTAATATCCAAACAAAATTTTGTGTCATGTATGATCAAAACTTGTGATGTTTGTAAAATTTATAAATATGAAAGCATTTGAACAATCAATTAGAAGACAGACTATATCACGGACTTTCTCACGAGTTTTAAGAGTCATGTGATCAAACATTTAATAACCCAAGTTTTATTTAAATAACAGTGGTCTTAATTTATTAGTTCAAAAAAATGTTGAAATGTCCAGATAGGCATGTAGCAATTATCCAATTAGATAAACTTATATCAAAAAATAATGTTTCAATTTAAATTAATTAGATAAGTATAGATTATCGGTAATTATTAAATTATATAACTTTAAAATTTTAATATCTAGATGTGAGTTGCATCTTAAAAGGATGGTTATTAGTATGATAAATGTAATTATTATTCTTCTTGAATTTTAAACGTATATAAAATTTAAGAGTAAAATGCACGGATAGTCCATGTGGTTTTGTAAAATAACACATATTGTCCCCAACTTTTGTAAAATGCACGAAGAAGGCGTATATCGATGAGGGAGTTGTAGGTGAGGGTGAGGGTGAGAGTGGGGTGGGGTCACTTGAGTTAACTTTATCTTTTAATATTTTAATATTTGTTAATACAGTAAGGGTATTAAGGTCATTTCACGCTCACTTAACCGAGAAAACTAACCCCCCATCCACTCCAAAGACTATCCGAGTAACAAATTGTCAAACCAAAGGGAGCACCGGTGTAATTTCCAAAAGTTTTGGACTATAGGTGTTATTTTACAAAACCACAGAGACTATCCGTGCATTTTACTCTTAATTTAATAATTTAAATTAAATAATAATTATCTACAATTAAGGAATTAAGATATAATTTCTAATCTAGTAATTAATATAAATAAATAATAAGATATTTTATGGAACTTTATCCATAATTTCTTAAATGTTTGAAACATATTAAATTTAATAATTTAAATTAAATATTAAATAATAATTATATATAATTAATGATGGTCCAGAATAATGACAAGTGTCCCTATATTGGTTTCTTTTATTATATAGTATAGATCGTGGAAGGTTGAGTAGACAAAGGAAACTCCCTAACATGATTTAAAAATGGTATTTGGCCGCTTTGAATTAGTGGAATTGCCACTTACCAAGCACCCATCCATCTACTCTTGCAAACCAAACAAGTTGTATTTTAATTTTTTTTTACTGGCGTAAAGATCCACAAGATGTCTTGAGAATATTAGTTTAGTTTCTTTGTTTCACTATTACCTACAGAAAATCCACTAAAAGCTCCGAAAATCACTGCTGAAGGTTTTAGCGGCAATTTGCCGCTATTGGTCCGTCGCTAAAAGCCATGTAAAAGTCCAAACCAGATTTTTTTTTTTATCATTTTTCAGTTTTACTAAATACAATAACCTGTTATTTTTCAATTTTCTGCAAGCAAACAATACTTCAAACATAAAATTACAATACAAGTATTTTGTTTGCTTAAGTTAAAGTTTTAAAACCCTCAAATTCTAAGCAAACACATCATTCTTCCAACAAATACATCAGTCTTCCCCTTCGTCTGTGTCATTTCCGTTGCCTTGTTTTATGCCTTCTTGTTATCCATAGCTCGCTAGACTAGGGATGAACATGGTACTCATTCGGTACCGAACCGGTACCGAAAAACGGGGAAAATTGGTACCGGTATGGTACTAGTGTTTTACCCATAAATACCAGTACCGAAAGACGGGAAAAATGGGTACAGGTATGGTACCGGTACCCAATACCAAATGCTCATCCCTACGTTAGAGTCACCATAAATCCCGGGTCTTCAAACAAATCCTCAAGAGAATCCTACAAAACAAGCTATACCTTATTAGTTGACCCATTTAAACATTTTAAACTTTTCTAAAGCATTCACCTATCTATTAAAGTTTATCCAACCCATTTTGACCCTTTAGAACTTAAAGTTATGTTTTAGGTCGATTAAGTGTATCCTGGTCATTTTGACCCATTTAAACTAAAAGCTCTATTTAACACTATTAAACTTGTCTAAAACATTCACCAATCTACAAGATTTATCAAATAGCAAAAATGACTCGAACACATCCAACTTTTAGACAATTAAAGTTCATCCGACCCATTTTGACCCGCTTAAACTTAAAGTTCGATGTTTTAGGTCTATTAAGTGTGTTCGGGTAATTTTGATGCATTTAAACACTTTCAAACTTTTCTAAAACATTTACCAATCTATTTAGTTCATCCAACCCATTTTGACCCGTTCGAATGTAAAGTTGGATTTTTTAGGTTGATTACGTGTGTCTGGGTCATTCTAATCCATTTAAACTAGAAGTTAAATCATTTAACACTCTTAAACTTGTCTAAAACATTCACCAATCTACAAAATTTACCAAATGGAAAAAATGACCAACACATCAACATTTAGACTATTAAAGTTCATCTAACCCATTAAGTGTGTCTATTCAAGTCATTTTGACCCATTTAAACTAAAAGCTAGAACATTGAAGTCTTCATTTACACACTTACATATATACCTACATATATACATACACAAATGTCTAATGCAAACAATTAAAACAAACTAAAGCTACTAAACTAACATCTACCATCACAAAATAAGGTAGTTTTACCTCTGTAATTTACAGACATGTCTGCTCCTGCTCATGAGGACCCACGACACTCACAGCTGAAGATATAGGAGGTTTACGCCCAATTCCCCTAACATGTCCGCATCAACCACCAAACACCTTTTCAAAAACTTCAACATTATTTGGGGCGAACACGCTACTTTCATTAGGTTCACCTTCACCTTCCATGTAACGGTTAGCTTGGGTCATTTGGGATTCAAATTCTTCCTTTTAACGGCTATATATATATATATATATGAAAATTATACTTTAATTAAATACTCACATAATTTCCCTCTTCTAGCGGGCTGGCAAAAGTCTCATGCGTTTCCAAAGCTTTAGCATTCTTTTAAACATTAAAAATTAGATTATACATTAAATAAACACTTATATGTATAAACCATTACCTTTTGTAAGACCAACTACCATATGACGATGTCCCCCGCGGTCTGCGAATTATTGTTTTTGACGATTTAATTTGTTAACGTCACATTTTTTTATATATTTGTGATATGAGCAAAATTTCACATGTTTTATGTCAAATTATCACCTATTTCCAATATGTTTTGTTAACGGAATGTTCAAAATAACTTTAAATTGGTTTATATTGAATTTCCAAGACAAAAATAACCCAAGATTAACAAAGGAAGCAAAACCGGGAGAAAATGGAGAAAATTAGAAGAAATTGTCCAGACATGCCCCATGCCTCGGATCTAGACACCACCAGAAGCCCAACGCGCAAAGATCAGGCCAGAGAAGCCAGGCACGCCTCGTGCCCTGAAGGCACACTCTGTGCCTCAGAAGTACAAGACATAGAAAAGCTTCTAGAAGATTTGATAGATCCAATGGGGCCCACAAAGTTAACCACGACGCATGTATACAAGGCACGACCCATGCCTTGGTTACTGGGTATAGAAGGTCATATGACCATCCATAATCCGTATGATCCAGGTTGGTTTAAATTTTCCTTGTATTAATTATCAAAAGTTTCTCTTCTCACACAATCACTATTCAATTTTGCTTTGATTTCATTGGTTTACATTCTACCTCACAACTATGTATGATGCATGTTTTATATGTTATATGGTGTGTATGTCTATTGTTAGTTATCCAACTTCTCACAAAGTAATTTTTTTTGTTACTTTTAATCTTTTTAGTTTTCATCTTTTATTTTTCAACTTCTTTAATTTCAATTTTCAACCTTATAGTTTTCATCTTTTAGTTTTCAACCCCTTTGGTTTTCATTTTTCATTTTTGACTATAAGGCCACCCGGGGTGGTCCGTTTTCGACCCCCCATCACGCGTGAAACATAACCAAACACCGCCGCCACCTACTTTTTTCATGCGTTAACTTTGTAACGCGTTAACTTTATGACGCGTTGAAAAATAAAAAAACCGACCGTTGGGCTTGATTTTTTTAAAGGTTTTTTTATATAAACAAACAATATTCTTCCAAATTCAAGAAAAATTCTCCAACTCAATCCAAATAATTCTCCAACTCAATCCAAACATTCTTCCAAATTTAAAAAAATTCAATACAAAGATGGATAGTTCAAGCAAGAGAGGTTCGGGTTCTAGCAAAAGAGGTTCGGGTTCGAAGAACCGTTTAAGTCGGTTGTAATTCAACAAAAAACGCGAGATTTGTGAAAGGTGGGGGTGGGAGATGCCATTTGTTTAAGTCGGTCTTTTTAGTTTTTTTTTTTATTTCCAATGTTTAGTTTTTTTTTTTGTTATTTTAGTATGTAATTAAGGTTTTATTTAAATGAATTTATAATTTTAGTGTTTTATTGTTAGTTTATAATTTAAAAAAATAAAAAAAAGTTGTGAGTGATGGAATTACATCACTAGTGATCACCATTTCCACTAAAAAAAGGTTGTGAGTGATGAAATAATGACTGATGATATGCCGGAACTTGATTGGATGTTGTGAGTGATGGAATTTGTATGAGTGATGACCACCCCTACCCCCTAACACGGTTTCATTTTCAACTTTTCTCCCCTATACTTTTCATCTTTTAAAAAATTATAATTTTACGTTTTGGTCTAAATTTTGTGAGCTAACACGTTGCAAGGCACATGTGTCAACATCTACTTTTTTGGCGGTTTAACGACTCCCTCAGAACTTGTCGGTCCTAAGCTGACTTAGTTATTTTTTTTATGTTTTACGGTTCAGTCTAATTTTTACGAGTTAACGCGTCGCTACGAGAGTGCGTTGTTCAACGTTTTGTCGTTTACTTTTGTTCGATTTAACAATCTACCGTAAAGCACAAATTTTAAATAACTAGAATTGAGACCCGCCGCAATGCGGCGATGATTCTTTAGTTATAACTAAGTCGACCTAGGACCCGCACGTTATATTAAACCTGTCAAACGGGAAAAAAATAAACGATGTAAAAACGTTCACCCATACACGCACGTTGCGTCGTGTTAACTCGCAAAATTTAGAACGAAACGTAAAAACGTTAAACTAAAGACGCACGTTGTGATGTGTTAAGTCACAAAATTTAGAACCAAGCATAAAGCGGAAAATTTGCGGAAAATGAAAACTATAGAGGATCAAAGTTGAAAGTAAAAAAAGTTGTGAGGATAGATTGCACAAAGATAAAAAGTTTTGGGTTAAAAGTAAAAAAAAAACAAATAGTTTTGGGCTAAAAGTAATTTATGAAATACTTTTGGGTGAAAAGTAAAAAAATCATTTTTTTGTTGAAAACCCCTAAAGCCAAGGTTACGACAACCATATACATAACCATTTTTTCTTTCGAAAACCCCCAAAGCACACCCCGCGTTACGGCGGGAAGTAAAACGGTGTCAATTAATACTAATGTCACACAACCGTGATCGACCACCAACACTGACTCGACCTAGGATCTGCGTGTTGCGACGAACCTGTCAAACATGAAAAAATTGAGGTAAAAACGTTGAACCACACATGCACATTACGCCGTGTTAACTTGAAAAATTTGAAACAAAACAAAAAAAAAAGTTGAACCACACTCATACGTTGCGTCGTATTAACTCGAAAAATTTAGAACTATACGTAACGAAACGTAAAAACGTTAAACCAAAGACGAAAATTATAATTGACAAAAGTTGTGAAGTTAAATTGCAAATAATGAAAAGTTTTGAGTTAAAGTTAAAAAAACAAATTTTGTAAGGTTAAAATGGCAAAAGGCAAAAACATTTGGGTTAAAACAAAAAAATCAAGTTTTTTTTTTCGAGAAATCGCCAAAGCACAAGTTACAAGTCTTTATGCATGGAAAAGTTACTTATTTATATAGGGAATAATAGTGTTAATTATTAATACTTTAATGAGTAAAATGTACGGATAGTCCCTGTGGTTTGGTGAAATTTCACCTTTAGTCCCCAACTTTTGAAAATTACACTGGTAGCCCCTGTGGTTTGACAATTTGTTACTCGGATAGTCCCTGAAGTGGATGTCCGTTAGTTTCACCGTTAAGTCCATGTGAAGTTACTTATTTACCCCTTGCTTTTATTAAAATATAACACATAATTCACACCCACACACTTATATGCACACTCTGTCTCTCTCTCTTTCTCAAGAAACCCCCACCACCATTGCCGCCACCATCACCACCACCCACCATAGTTGTTGGACCCAGTTCAACCACCCCCTTTTCTCCCATTTCTCTCTGATCTCAAATGCATACACCATCACCCACCTATTACGCCGCCACCACCCCTATTCCGCCATCGCCGATCGAACACCGCCACCCTCCGCCTCCGGTTACTATCGTCTTACCAAACAACCTATACTCCACCTTCATTCACTAGTCACGAGCCCGTCGTTCTCCTGTCTTACCATCTACAAAGACACCATCGCTGCCGTTGACCAAATCATGTTACTCGAAACCAAACAACTCCCACACAACCAGCACAACTTCGAAGTCGAATAAGCATTTGTGGCCGCAGATCTTCGCGAGGATGAGGGATTTGATTTGTCTCCAATGAAAGTTTTTGATTAAAGGACTCGTGATGTTTTAGCAGAAGATAATGAAAGAGAGAGGAGTCTGCATATTGTCGACCAAATTATCTTTCTATATCTGTATGTTGATTGAGCTTATTTAAACAGCTGACTTTCTTGTTGACCAGGTTAGATTAGCAAGCTTGAAGATTTAGGTGTTCATGATTTGTTGTTAATTTAATGTGTTGTTCAAATTGAGCATGTGGGTTTTGGTTTTGTTATGAAAATATTCATTTTTTGTGGGTAATTTGATGATATCAGGGCTATGCTACACGTTTGGGCGGTGGTGGTTTTAGGAGGTTGGAGGTGGTGGTTTTTGGATGAATAAGAAGTGGAAGGTGGGTCCCACCTTTTTAATTATCTTTTAATGATTTAATTATCATTTTTTATTAGTAAGGGTAAATAAGTAATTTCACATGGACTTAGCGGAGAAAACTAACGGACATCCACTCCAAGGACTATCCAAGTAACAAACTGTCAAACCACAGCGACTACCAGTGTAATTTCCAAAAGTTAGGGACTAAAGGTTAAATTTCACCAAACCACATGGAATATCTGTACATTTTACTCTACTTTAATAAAAGAGTTAAATGCTTGGTTGGTCCCTGTGGTTTTCAAAAATTGCAGACTTGGTCCCAGTGGTTTACTAATTACACGCGTGGTCCCAAAACTTGTCAAAAATGCACTCGGTTGGTCCCCAGCCCTAACATCAGTTAAATTTCTCAGTTAACTATGTGTGAAATGACTATATTACCCCTGAACAATAAAAAAAATAAAAAAATATATATATAAAGAAGACTCTTCTTGTATCATCGTCATCATCAGTAACATCACCACCCACCTTCATCCCCAGCCCTAACTCTTCTTCTTCCTCTCCCTCTCTCTCTAAAACCCTCTCTATTTCTAAAAACCCACCACCCACCTTCATATTCAACAATCACCACCGGCATCATCAGTAACATCATCATGTATCATCGTCATCATCACCAACGGCGGCGACGATGAAGACCGGCGACGCCACTGGTGGCGGAGATGGCAGACCAACACCCCCGTCGTCGGATGAATTGAGATTTGAAGTGGAATCTTCGTTTTCTTCACCGGCTTCGCTTTCTGGTTGATTTGGTGAGTGATTTTGGATCGGATTGTGAGTGATTGAGTGGAAATTCAGGTTCTTGATCATCTGATAGTATAGATCTGAAGAAATCCATTGATGATTAAAGTGATTTGAGAAGATGATTTCTAGGGTTTCTGTGTAGATGATGAACTAATGATGATATTATGATTTCTGTGTAGATGATTTCTAGTTAAATGCCTGGTTTGTACTGGGTGGTAGTTTTGGGTGAAGAAGAAACAGGGATATTGTTTTAGTTAAACTATTTTTTTTAATAATTAAGGGTACTTTGGTCATTTCACAGACACTTAACTGAGAAATCTAACAAAGGTTAGCGTGAAGGACCACCCGAGTGCAAAAATTACAACCACTAGGACCAAGTGTGTAATTAGTAAACCATTAGAAACAAGTCTGCAATTTTTGAAAACCACAGGGACCAACCAAGCATTTAACTCTTAATAAAAGAAACATCATATCCCCTAGTGCCCGTGAAAAAAAAAACATTTTAATAAATTTTATTATTACATATGCATTTAGAGTGGTAATAATAATACAAGGTACCGCCCACCTAAAACACTCATACATACCCGAACCTTCTGGTGCAAACCAAAACCACCACCGCCTAAAACAAGAAAGTGATCTAAGAAAGCGAAATGGAGGATCATCAAGAGAAGAAGAAGAAGAAAGTGATGGTAGCAATCGACCAAAGCGAATACAGCCGCTATGCACTTGAGTGGGCCCTTGAGAACCTTCACGACTCCATTGCTAACAACCACCTCCTCATTTTCACCGTTCAACCCATCTCTGACTACAGCTATCTCCAAGCCTCTGCTTATGGAGCCACTCGTACGTCTCTCCTTTTTCTCTCTTATTTTCTTAATTGATTGCATGTTATGTTTTCATTAGCTCTTAGAATGATTGTTTGTTTGTTTGTTTGTTTGTTTGTTGGTGCCACTAGCGTCTAATTAGGATTAATCTGATTGGAATTTTGTATGTAATTTTTTTAACACACAAAAATTCAAAATTATCAACTTATAAATTATATTTAAGTATAATTTTTCAAAGGATTTTGACTTAACTTAATTGTCTTTGAACAATTACCGATTTTAGATCCGACTAGGTGAATGAAATTTAATGAGTATACTACCAATTAGCAATTAATCGGAGATCAATCACGATTTTTACATTAATAAGTTGAGGGTTAAAAGGGTTGAAGTTGCAATTTGGGTTACTTGTCGTTAGGAGTTTCCACAAAATATTAGTGTTATTTCATGTGTTTGGTATTTATCCGGGCAAACAATATATGTGATATAACATCATAACTAGTGGTGTGCAAAAAACCGAATTAACCAAAAAAAACGAACCAAATAAAAAACCGGTGGGTCGGTTAATTGTTTTTTTTGAAAAACCGAAAGTAGCGGGTCGGTTATGGTTACCAATGTTTCTACACCCACCATAACGGAACCGAACCAACATATAGTAAAATCTTTGTCGGATTTTGGACTTTTCGCCATTTTTTAATATTTGATGCTTTTGGTTAAATGTTTGTTAAAATTTATGAGTTATGTCATATCGATTTTGTTGAATTTTGTTTGAATTTATTGTTTATATCATATCTTTTTGTTTGAATATTCAGTAATAATCGGTATTAATATTATAGATTATGGTATTTTTTTTAATACTAAGTAATACATGAATATATACAAAAGTGCAATTACAATTTATTTCATGGTCAAATTTTTTTTTGAGTTATTTCTAGCTAGACGCAAATTCATGGCTAACCGACCCATATTCGATTAAGACGAAATGTGTTCGGTTCAATGCTTGATCAAGACATCCGGTAAGAACTAACTATAAATAAGTTTTAATTGAAAGATTTAAAGAAGTAAATGATATAAAAGTGTATAGGAGGAGTGTATTAATACGCTCAAACCCGGGAAATACACTAAGCATAAAGGTGAGGCAAGTTATATACTTGACCAAACCGTAAAAGAATAATACATCACTTATGATTAATTATGATTAAGTATGATGAGTATAAATTTCCATGTAGTGGAATGGAAATAAATTGAATAAGTTATTGATCAAACTATTGTGGACATTTCAGTTAAAGAAATGTCTAGTGCAACCGGAGGTGATACGACATCTCACCTAACTGAAGAGATGCAAGAAAAGATTTCCAAAGAAGTCGGAAAAGCTTTAGACGCTAGTCTACCACAGTTTATCGATAGACTACAAACCACGATCTTATCGGTGGTAGAAGAGAAGATAAACAAACTGAAGGAGAGTCTCACGCAAGAAAGAGACAATGGTAAAACGAAAGCATGTCCATATAATAAGTTTATAGCATGTAAACCCCCAATTTATAATGGCGAAGTTGATCCAATCGTTTGTCAACGATGGATTAGTGATATTGAAGGGGTTTTCAAGAGAACCCATTGTGACGAGACTGACTTCGTGGCTTACGGGACCGGTTAATTAAGAGGTCAAGCGAATGATTGGTGGGACTATCTTAAAAAGGAACAAGGAATCGAGGCCACGAGAAGTATGACGTGGGAGGAATTCAAAGTACCGTTCCTTAGACGTCACAGCCCAAAAGTCGTGATCAACAAGATCAAAGAAGAGTTTATTCAGTTAAGGCAAAAGGGTGAGTCGATAGACAAGATTACGGGGGTGTTCTTAGAAAAGCTCAGATTCTGTGACGAGCTAGTTCAAACCGAAGAGCAAAAGATCTACTATTATTATAACATGTTAAGTGCGGAGTATCGGGAGTTTATGACTCCCTCGAAATACAGACATCTTACGGAAATCGTAAATGCCGCACGAGAAAGGGAGATCGAGTTGAAGAAACAAATAGAAAGGGGTGAAAGAAGGGCATTGGATGTGAATCCAAGCCCCACAAAGAAGCAAAGGCCAAATGAGACTCCGAAGAAAGGAAACACCAAAGGGGGGTCACCTCAATGCAAGACATGTGGAAAAGCTCATCGGGGTGAGTGCTATTTCAAGAATAAACCATGTCCTACGTGTGGGAAGGTGGGTCACGTGGCTTCCAATTGCCCCGGTAAAGTGTCGGTATGCTATAAATGCTACGAACCGGGACACAAAAAGTCTGAGTGCCCGGAGTTGATTGGAAATAAAGAAACAACCGACACGAAGACCGAAGCCCCGAGATCAAAGGCAAGGTGCTTCCACATAACAGCGGCCGAGGCCAAAGTTGAACCCGATGTGGTTTCAAGTACATTCATTGTAAATTCAATTTCAGCATGAATTTTATTTGATATAGGTGCGAATAGATCCTTTGTTTCACATCGATTTATTCAACACCCTACGTTTACGTTAACAAAGTTTCCTATGCCTCTAGAAGTAGAAATATGTAATAATAAAAGTTTCATTGTTTGTGATATGTGTCGGGATTGCAAATTGAGCATTGACGATGAAGAATACTTCGTCGATTTGATACCCATGTCGATGGGAGAAGTCCAAGTGGTAATCGGGATGGATTGGTTATCTCGACACCACGCAAAAGTAATATGCTACCGTAAGGAGATACAATTAACATCTCCGAGCGGAAAACATGTTACTATCTATGGAGAAAAGAGTTGTAATCCCATAGTATGTTCGATGATGGAAGCTCGTTAGCTTGTTCAACATGGATGTAAGGCGTACCTGACTTACATACATTTTCACCGACCATAAAAGTCTTAAATACTTCTTTGATCAAAAGGAGTTGAATATGAGACAAAGACATTGGCTAGAGACGGTGAAAGATTACGACTGTGAAATTCACCATCATCCGGGAAAAGCCAACGTAGTGGTAGACGCGTTAAATCGAAAAGAAGAATACTCGCCCATTCGAGTGCGCTCGATGCAATTAATAGTGACCTCGGGTTTACTTGAACGGATACGAGAGGCACAAATCAAAGCAGTAAAAAAAGAGAACGGAAAAGGGAACGAATAGTGGGCCAGCTAAAAGACTTAACGGATGGTAATAACGGATTGAAAACCTGTTCCAGTAGAATATGGGTTCCAAACACATGTGGTGTTAAATGCTTCTTCTTGATGAAGCTCATAAATCACGCTATTCCATTCACCGGGGAGCTACCAAGATGTACCAAGACTTGAAACAAAATTATTGGTGGCCCGGAATGAAAAGAGATATAACCAAGTATGTTGAAAAATGCTTAACTTGTTTACAAGTAAAAGCAGAACACCAAAAGCCTTACGGTAAACTTCAACCGTTAGACATTCCGGTGTGGAAATGGGAACATATGACCATGGATCTATTAACCAAACTACCGAGAACAACACGTGGATTCGACGCCATTTGGGTGGTCGTGGATAGACTGACGAAGAGTGCTCACTTTATTCCGATTCGTGAGACATACACATCTGAGAAGATGTCGGAGGTATATACGAATGAAGTCGTAGCTCGCCATGGAGTGCCGGTATCCATCGTGTCTGATAGAGATACTCGGTTCACTTCAAACTTTTGGCGTGATTTTCAAGAACAAATGGGTACTAAGTTGTTTGTTAGTACCGCATACCATCCTCAAACAGACGGGCAAAGCGAAAAAACGATTCAAACGCTAGAAGATATGCTACGGGCATGTATCATTGATTTTGGCGGTAGCTGGGATGTCTATCTACCACTAATTGAATTTTCATATAACAACAATTACCATTCAACCATTGGAATGACTCCATACGAAATGCTTTATGACAGAAAATGTCGAACACCGGTATGTTGGGGTGAAGTGGGTCCTCGTGAAATTGCCCACAAAGATGTAGTCAGAACCACTAACGAGAAAATTGATGCGGTTCGGGCTCATTTGAAAGCGGCTAAGACCGACAGAAATCTTACGCAGATAAAAGACGAAGACCAATTGAGTTTCAAGTTGGTGATAGGGTTATAACCATCAAAATCGATTAACCATAACCATCATAACCAATTATTTCGTAGCTTATCAACACACATTTAAGGAATGAAGAGAGTTAAGAGAGTTTGTTATTTCT
>JARYGA010009209.1:0-48912 GCA_030545235.1 Helianthus tuberosus | reverse complement strand
TATCACACCATCTCAATAAAACCACTTGTATCTTTTCCAAAACTGTCAAGAACAGCTGATCAGGACGTCAGAACAGACTGTTGTCGATCGACCGGATGTGCCATCTGACCGGATATCTGTTATCCGACCCAAACAACTGTCGTCCGATCGGATGAGGTCATCCGAACGGATATCTGCATCCGACCCAAACAGCTGCCGTCCGACCGGATGAGGTCATCTGACCGGATATCTGCCATCCGACCCAAACAACCTGTCATCCGACCGGGTGAGGTCGTCCGGCCGGATACCTGTGATCCGATCCAAATATCTGTCAACTGATCGGATGGGGTGTCATCCGACAGGATGAGTGTCATCCGACTGGACATCTATCATTACGATAATATTTCCGCTTAGCATACCATCGCTTACGATGCCATACGATGATTAGGCTAACTCAGACGCGCTCTCAACCGAACCAATCAAGCTGTGCCCTCGCTAAATACGCACTGTGAGTATACTCGAACCCCTTTTAATCGCATTTTTGGGTGTAACATACGTTCCTAATAAATCGAACTTATCAAACGAATTATTCAATCAATCTATTTATCACTTGCGAATAACTGTTATGCATATTTATACGTGATGCTAGTTACATATGCGTTAGGACTTATACCCGTGAGGTCCCGCCTTAACTAGTATAGTACTATAGCACCCGACGGGGTCTAGTTAGGATGAATAGCAATCGCAGTCGCAGCTCGAGTGACTTAGCTGGTAGTATCTGTCTTTTTGCATGTATGTTGTGGTATCTCGTTTATGCATTTGGTAATTCACAACACTTTCAACTATTTTATCGCTACACTATCAAACTTGTATACTCGCCAATACTTTTGTATTGACGTTGTTTTAACGTATGTTGCAGGTTAGGTCGCCATCAACATCAAATCAAGCTAGGAAGTCTAGAAACTCACTTAAAATCTAGGTTGTCGGATTTGTATTGTTCGAGAGGACAAGAAACCTGTGATAACTTACGTGATTGTATTATTTGTTAGTATGGGATAACGAATGTAATAAATACTATCACAATATAGTTGTTATGGATTCTCTTGAGCAATCTGATTCGCCTTGTGCCGCGCCCCGATGATTCCACCATCGGTTGGGGTGTGACATCTTACATCACTTGGTGAAGACAAGCATCTAGTGTAATACTTTTTATTTTAAATCTTTTCGCACTTTTTATTTGGTTATGTATTAATGACTTTAATAACTAGTTTCTTATGTTGAAGGTGAATCTTCCTTATCATTTGTCCGTGGTGTCTTGGCGTTATTTTACTGTCTATATAAAATAAAAGATTTACACCATTCATATCTCCACGGTCTATATGGAGATATGTTGGCTACCTGGTTGGGGGTTAAGGGAATGGTTTGGTAAGAGTCTTGCCTTGTTCAATGTATAGATCCTGCAAGGACCTGGGTCAAGCTTAGTAGGACCTCCTTCAATACACACTGGTATTGGATGGCGGGGGTTCGAATTTCTTGATCCCATCATATGTAAGCTACTATTAAAACATTAATCCGGCTACTTAGGATTGTATCCCTGCTGACTCAAACTACTTAGCCGAGGGTAACGTCACCTTCAAAAGAGGGGCCTACCACATTACACATTAATAACTTAATTAATTATCTTTCAATAATCCAACCCTTTAGGATTGTATCCTTGCTGACTCAAACTACTGGGTTGTGGGTAACGTCACCTTCAAAAAGAGGGGCATACTACAATAACTAAGATAATCTCTTAAAAAGTGCAAAAGTGCGGAAATAATCAAAGGTTACACTAAAGGCGAGTCGGATCCAAGTGATTCATCATGCCTATCTGTTTTATTTTTATTTTCAGCATTTTAATTTTTATTTTCCAGTTTAAAACCTTTTTTCTAAACTTTTGATTTGATTAGACGTTGAGGATAAACCGGTATTAAAAGCTCTTGTGTCCTTGGACGACCTCGGTATCTTTCCAACACTATACTACGCTCAAGATGGGTGCACTTGCCCATATGTGTGTTTGGTGTTAGTAAATATCGTGTTTTATAAATTTAAAACTTGACTAATGTGTTAAAAAGGGCTAAAAATATACATAAAAAATATATCACACCACACGCACATCAAGTTTTTGGCGTCGCTGCCGGGGACACAAGGATTTTAAGAAAGCTTTAAAACACCCAGTTACAAAGTCCGAACACGCGGCCGTGCTCCTTGTACACGCCCCGTGCTCCATGAAACCAGTCACTTTTATTAAAACGCTCAGATACAGATTCTGAACACGGGCCGTGCTCACTGAACACGGGGCCGTGTCCAGCCTCTGTTTTGGTTTTTATTTTTGTTTTCTGGTCTCGAGACTCTGTTGTGATCTGCTGAGTGATTCTTATGGATCAATACTCAGGAGGTTACAACTACACCTATGAGGAGGATGATTATAGGGAAGATTATTGCACCAATTGCGGTAACCCTCACTCGGTACAATATTGTGACTTATTTCAACCATCCACTTCATACACCTACTATGAGGAGCCCATGTACGAGCCATCAACTTCATACACATCCTATGAAGACCCAAGGTATGAACCTCCTCCCTCATAATCATATTTTGAAGAACCAAGGTATGAGCCTTCATACTCATACTTTGAGGAACCAAGATATGAGCCACCACCTTCATATGCTTATTATGAGGAACCATGGCGTGAACAACCCACCTCATATGAGTATTATGAAGAACAAAATTACGACCCTTATCCATCATATACTTACAATAAAGAACAATGGTGTGAACCATCTACTTCTTATGAGTATTACGAGGAACAAAGGATCGAACATCCGGATTCAAGCTTTGAGGATCCCGATCCTTACTCTATCACCGACATAGCCGATAGGATAATAGAACACATTAAAACTATCGAACGATGCATAAAAGAATCTCACACAAGGGAAGAGGAGTCCCGCGCAAGAGAAGAATTAAATAAAGAAGAGATAGTTGAAAATGTAAAAATGGAAGAACAAGTAAGTGAAAAACCGACACATGAGTTAAACAACGAAAAAGGTGAGTCCGACAACGTTAAAATTCAAGAAGAGTCTAATTTTGAAGAAATTAATCTCTTATCACATTCTTTCGAAAATCAATGTTTAGTACCCACTCATGCTAAGTTTTTAAAAGAGTTAAACACTGACACTAAAATTGACGAAACGGTAAGCATTAAGTTAACAAATGATCAAACTTCGCTAATAAAAGAAGAACCATTTGAAATTAACATTACACCTGTTCCATGTTTATTTTCAAAATTCCTTTATTAGTAATATTACAATTGATAAAGATCTTTGTGTTAATATAATGCCAAACAACATTTTCGAAAAATTAAGTACTGGTGATTTTTCTCCACTTCAAATACCCATTTTTCTATCTAATCGGAAATTAATAAAATCAATAGGGGTAGTTGAGGATATCTTGGTCCAAACCAATCAATTGGTAATCCCAACCAACTTTGTCATCCTTGATGACGCTCCTCTAGTGTTGAGACGACCTTTTGTAAAGACCCACGAAGCTTTGAAAAATTGGAAGTACAACAATCTATCTATTCAATTAGGGGCCTTCGAAAGATGTGTCGATCTTGAACGATCAATGAAATATCCAATCGGCAATGACGACCCCCTAATTGAAGATGAGCCAGAACCACCCGATAAGGTGGGTCTAGCCAAAGACCCTTATAAACGTGGCGCACCACGGAGGCATTCCGTGGAACTATCCTTAGTTTTAGATTAGTTTAACTTTTATGTTTTCTAGTTTAGTTTTAATTTTCAGGAATAAAGCACACACGAAATGGTGGAGGTTACTAAGGGAAACTTGAACCCACACCCCATGCACAAAAACAGAGCCTCCCGACAATTTTTCTTCATTACAGCAAGTTCAGCACGGGGCCGTGCTCACCCCAACACGCCCCGTGCCTGAGGTTCTGTAGAAAATGCCCAGTTCAGGTAACTGCACACGAGGTCGTGCTCACTGAACACGCCCCCGTACCCAGCCTTCTGTTTAAATTTGATACTGGCAGTTTGACCACGAGGCCGTGCTCAGCTACCCAGTAACATAAAATTTTGTTTTTAACACACCTTTTACACATTCAATCAACCTAAAAACTTATTTTTGGGACACATTGAGGACAATGTGTAATTTAAGTGTGTGTGTGTGGGGGGGGGGGGGGATTCTAAAACCTTGAATTTTGCAAGTCCTAATTACAAGCCTTACACAAAACTCTATTGGAACCGCTAAACATCCCAATTTTTTTCAAAAATTTTTCATTTTTTTACTTGTCTTATTTTAGTTTGGGAATAACAAGTTCTAAAAAGGTTATACTTTTACAAATTTACAACTGATAGTGTCGTGATAAAAAAACAAACATAAGAAAATTATGAAAAAGGCATGACAAATCTAGTTAAAATTTGATTATATATACTTGATCACATAAAAATCCATTCCCACAAAAAGTGAGTTTTGAGCCTTTATTGAGCATACAAATACACATCTTTAAACTAAATGCTCATTTTTCGTTTCTTGTGTGAATAGTCGCTTGGTTTCTTACGACTCTAGAACTTGCCACGACGATACATTCCCGGTCCTTACCAACTTAAACCCAAGTAAGTAGATGATGGAGGCATTAGGACTAACCTTTTTTATTTCAAAACCATTATTTTTTTTTACCACCTACCCAAAGTCCCCCTAGTTAACCCCTTTGAGCCTAAACCTTTTCATTTCTAAACCCACAAACAAACACCCTTTTACCCACTAAAACCCTTTTTCATTTTAAACCCTTTATTTTAGTAACAAAGCTCGGTTTTCTAGTGACTTCATTATCAAAAAAAAAAAAAAAAAGAGAGAGAAGAAAAGAAAAATGAAGTTAGCAATAAACAAACAAAGCTCATCAAAAGAAGGCTTGTTTGAATAATGCTTCATTGAAATAAAAAGTCACAAAATCAAAATGTTTTACGAAAACTGACGCTTTTTACGCCTTTCACCCTTTTCTACTAACCACTAACCCAACCACCTACCTTTAACCCAAGCCTAACCCTTCCCCAAAGTCCTCTTTATATCTACAAAGGTTTATAGTTAAAAAGGAGAAGGATTGATTGCTTGGCAAGCATATGGTAGAAGTAAGTTCCATGCTGCTCTGGAGTGTTTCACAAAAATACATCTTCGGCCGAGTGTTGAGTGATCTCCCGTGAGGTATGTGAACTAGTATATAAATGGAATTTTAAAGAGGCATGTTATGCCCAAATAAATAATTTCTCTTATGTAATGTTTTAAATAAATCATGACGAATAGGATTGTAAATAAAGTAAAAATAAAACCTAATAAAGAATCTTGGAATCCCGACACTCTATGACAAGCCAAAAACCTTCTCTTCTACCCATTCCATTTGGGTGTGTAAGCCATAAAATAAAGAGTTTTGCTTGAGGACAAGCAAAGATTCATGTGTGGGGGTATTTGATGTGTGCAAAATGCAACATATAAATTACATCAAATAAGGCATAAAACTAACATTTTTTTAGTACCAATGTTGGAAAAAAGTGTGCTTTTGTCTTCCTTTTGTATTTTCAGGGTTAAATGAGCTTAAACGAACAAAAGAAGCAAAAATGCAGCCAAATCTAACAATAATACAAGAAAAGGAAGAAACTTGGCATGCCCGACCCCTCGACAGCATCCTCCCAAGCAAAAACAAGAGAACAGAAGGCTGAACACGCCCCGTGCTCAATGAGCACGGGGGCGTGCCCAAGTGTCTGCAGAAAAGACAAAGTTGTAGAAGCTTCTATCACCCAACACGGGGGCGTGTCCACCGGACACGGGGGCGTGGTCAACGCTAAGATTCGCAGAATCTCGGCAAATCTTGATAGTACAGATACGCTTCTGCACACGGGGTCATGCCCAGCGGACACGGGGGCGTGGTCAACTAATGCAGACAAACTGCAATTAATGAAGAAAGAGAAGATGGGTGGACATGGGGCCGTGCCCAGCGGGCACGGGGTCGTGTCATGGCTTCTGTGCAGGCTATAAATAGGGGTGCTTGGCTCACTTGCAAATCATCCCTTGACAAACCACCTCTCTCACACTTCGCCCACCCACCACCACCATCACAACCCACATCCACCACCATCATCCAACATCCATCATAGAGTGTGTGTAGTAGTCTCGGGATCCAATATTGATAGTAAGAGTTCTTGACAATCAAAGGCCATGTTTGCCTAAGTCTCTTACATCACTTGGTGAAGACAAGCATTTAGTGTAATACTTTTTATTTTTAATCTTTTCGCACTTTTTATTTGGTTATGTATTAATGACTTTAATAACTAGTTTCTTATTGATGTGTGCAAAATGCAACATATAAATTACATCAATTGTGGCATAAAACTAACCCTTTTTTAGTACTAATGTTGGAAAAAGTGTGTTTTTGTCTTCCTTTTGTATTTTCAGGATTAAATGAGCTCAAATTAACAAAAGAAGCAAAAAGGCAGCCAAATCTAACATAAATACAAGAAAAGGAACAAACGTGGCATGCCCGACCTCCCCGAAAGCATCTTCCCAAGCAAAACAAGAGAACAGAAGGCTAAACACGCCCCGTGCTCAATGAGCACGGGGGCGTGCCCAAGTGTCAGCATAAAAGACAAAGTTGTAGAAGCTTCAATCGCCCACCACGGGGCCGTGCTCAGCGGACACGGGGTCGTGGTCAACTATAAGATTCGCAGAATCCAGGCAAATCTTGATAGTACAGATATGCTTCTGCACGCGGGGTCGTGTCCAGCGGACACGGGGCCGTGGTCAACTAATAAAGACAAGAGCAATTAATGAAGACAGAGAAGGATGTGGACACGGGGCCGTGCCCACTGGACACGGGGCCGTGCCCGAGCTTCTGTTCAGCCTATAAATAGGAGTGCTTGGCTCAAGCTCAAACCATCCATTGGCACACCACCTCTCTCACACTTCACCCACCACCATCATAACACCATCATCCACCACCATCATCCATTGTCCATCATAGAGTGTGTGAGTCGTCTCGGGATCCAAGATTGATCGTAAGAGTTCTTGACAATCAAGGCCATGTTTGCCTAAGTCTCTTACATCACTTGGTGATGACAAAGTGTCTAGTGTAATACTTTTTATTTTTAATCTTTTCGCACTTTTTAATTGGTTATGTATTAATGACTTTAATAACTAGTTTCTTATTTTGAAGGTGATTATTCCTTATCGTTTGTCCGTGGTGTCTTGGCATTATTTTAATGTCTATATAAAATAAAAGATTTTCACCATTCATATCTCCACGGTCTATATGGAGGCATGTTGGCTACCTGGTCGGGGGTTAAGGGAATGGTTTGGTAAGAGTCTTGCCATTGTTCAGTGTATAGATCCTGCAAAGGACCTGGGTCAAATTTAGTAGGACCTCCTTCAATACTTAACGATATTGGATGGTGGGGGTCCAAACTCTTTGATCCCCTCATAAGTTAAACTACTATTAATATTTTAACCCGGCTACTTAGGATTGTATCCCTGCTGACTCAGACTACTTAGCCGAGGGTAACGTCGCCTTCAAAAGAGGGGCCTACCACATTATGCATTAATAACTTAATTAATTATCTTTCAATAATCCGACCCTTTAGGATTGTATCCTTGCAGACTCAAACTACTGGGTTGAGGGTAACGTCACCTCCAAAAGAGGGGCCTACTACAATAACTAAGATAATCTCTTAAATAGTGCAAAAGTGCGGAAATAATCAAAGGTTACACTAAACACGAGTTGGAGCCAAGTGATTCATCTTGTCCATCTGTTTTATTTTTATTTTTATTTTTCAGCATTTTAGTTAGTTTTTATTTTCTTAGTTTAAACTTTTTTTTCTAAACTTTTGATTTGATTAGACGTTGAGGATAAACCGGTACTAAAAGCTCTTGTGTCCTTGGACGACCTCGGTATCTTACCAACACTATACTACGCTCACGATGGGTGCACTTGCCCATATGTGTGTTTAGTGTTAGTAAATATCGTGTTTTATAAATTTAAAACTTGGCTAAAGAAAGTGTAAAAGGGCTTAAAATATACTTAAACTTATATACACACTTCACACGCATCAAGTTTTTGGCGCCGCTGCAGGGGACAGAAGGATTTTAAGAAAGCTTAAAATCGACGGCCTAATCAGTTTTTCAAAACCTTTTTAAAAAGCATGCACATTTTTCTGCATTTTAGTTTAGTTTTGCATTTACAGTAACCTGAACACGGGCCGTGCTCACTGAACACGGGGCCGTGCTGCACATTTTTCATAAAACACCTAGTAACAGTAGCTTGAACACGAGCTGTGCTCACTGAACACGCCCCGTGCTCAACGAAATCCGTAACTTTTATTAAAACGCCCAGATACAGATTCTGTACACGGGGTCGTGTCCACTGAACACGGGGCCATGTCCAGCCTCTGTTTCCGTTTTTATTTTTGTTTTCTGATCTCGAGACTTGGTTGTGGTCTGCTGAGTGATTCTTAAGGATCAATACTCAGGAGGTTACAACTACACCTATGAGGAGGATGATTATAGGAGTAACTATTGCACTAATTGTGGTGACCTGCACTCGGTTCAATATTGTAACTTATATCAACCATCCAATTCATACATCTACTATGAGGAGCCCAGGTACGAGCCATCAACTTCATACACTCCCTCATACTCATATTTTGATGAACCAAGGTATGAGCCTTCTTACTCATACTTTGAGGAACCAAGATATGAGCCACCACCTTCGTATGCTTATTATAAGGAACCATGGCGTGAACAACCCACCTCATATGAGTATTATGAAGAACAAAATTACGACCCTTATCCATCATATGCTTACAATGAAGAACAATGGTGTGAACCATCTACTTCATATGGGTATTATGAGGAACAAAGGATCGAACAACCGGATTCAAGCTTTGAAATTCCTGATCCTTTCTCTATAACCGAAGTGACCGATAGGATATTAGAACACCTTAAAGTTATCGAGCGCTATATAAAAGAATCTCGCACAAGGGAAGAGGAGTCCCGCGCAGGAGAACAATTAAATAAAGAAGAGATAGCTGAATGTGTAAAAATGGAAGAACAAATAAGTGAAAAACCGACACATGAGTTAGACAACGAAAAAGGTGAGTCCGACAACGTTAAAATTCAAGAAGAGTCTAATTTTGAAGAAATTAATCTCTTGTCACCTTCTTTTGAAAATCATTGTTTAGTACCCACTCATGCTAAGTTTTTAAAAGAGTTAAACACTAACACTAAAATTGACGAAATAGTAAGTGTTACGTTAACTATTGATCAAACCTCACTAATAAAAGAAGACCCATTTGAAATTAACATTACACCGGTTCCATGTTTCTTTCAAAATTCATTTATTAGTAATGTTACAATTGATAAAGATCTTTGTGTTAACATAATGCCTAACTACATTTTCGAAAAATTAAGTATTAGTGATTTTTCTCCACTTCAAATACCCATTTTTCTATCCAATCGGAAGGTAATAAAATCAATTGGTATAGTTGAGGATGTCTTGGTTCAAACAAATCAAATGGTAGTCCCCACCGACTTTGTCATCCTCGATGACGCTCCTCTAGTGTTGGGACGACCATTTGTAAAAACTCACGAAGCTTTGAAAAACCGGAAGTACAACAATCTACCTCTTCAATTAGGGGCATTTAAAAAGAGTGTCGATCTTGAGCGGTCAATGAGATATCCATTCGGCAATAATGACCCCCTAATTGAAGATGAAGATGAACCACCCGATACAAGTGAAAAGTTTGACCACTTTGTTGAAGAAGAGGTCGCCATAGAACAAACTTTTAAGGTTCTTGATCAAAATGAGCAACCAAATAAGGAGTCTCCTAAAGACCCACCTCTTGAGCTCAAAAAACTTCCAAAGGGTTTGGAATTTGCTTTTCTAAACAAAGATGGTAAATTACCTGTAATTATTTCATCTAAATTAGATAGTTTAGAAAAAGAAAAATTAATTAGTCTTTTGAAAAAACATAAAAGTGCGATCGCTTGGAAGCTTGTAGATATTAAGGGAATAAGTCCTTCCATGTGCACGCACAAAATTTTAATGAATGATGATTACAAATCAGTAATACAACCACAACGTCGAGTAAATCCAAATGTTCAAGAAGTGGTTAAAAACGAAGTCATCAAATTACTTGACGCCGGACTTATTTATCCTATCTCCGATAGTCCTTGGGTAAGTCCCGTCCAAGTAGTTCCAAAGAAAGGAGGTATGACGGTAATAACTAATGAAAAGAATGAACTAATACCAATGAGAACCGTCACAGGATGGAGAGTATGTATAGATTATAGACGATTAAATGAAGCGACAAGAAAAAATCACTTTCCTTTACCCTTCATTGATCAAATGTTAGAAAGATTATCCGGTCATAAATTTTATTGTTTCTTGGATGGTTTTTTCAGGTTACTTTCAAATCCCAATAGTACCCGAAGACCAAGAAAAGACAACCTTTACATGCCCCTATGGAACTTTTGCTTATCGACGCATGCCGTTTGGTCTATGTAATGCCTCCGCAACATTCCAACGTTGCATGGTAGCCATCTTCCACGACATGATAGAAAATACAATGGAAGTCTTCATGGACGACTTTTCTATCTTTGGGGATTCATACGAACAATGCCTCGATAACCTTGAACGAATGCTATCCCGATGTGAGGAAACCAACCTTGCCCTTAACTGGGAAAAATGCCATTTCATGGTAACGAAGGGAATAATACTCGGTCACAAAATCTCAAGCGAAGGAATGGAGGTGGATCGAGCCAAAATAGATACCATTTCTCGACTACCGCCCCCATCCTCCGTTAGAGCTATCAGAAGTTTCCTAGGGCATGCCGCATTTTATAGGCGGTTTATCAAAGACATTTCTAAAATCTCAAGGCCTCTAACAAAATTACTTGAAAAAGATGCTCCTTTCATCTTTGACAAGGATTGCAATCAAGCATTTCTAACCTTAAAGGAAATGCTAGTCAATGCACCTATCATGATAGCACCTGACTGGAAATTTCCTTTCGAAATCATGTGTGATGCTAGTGACTTTGCAGTTGGAGCTGTCACACCCCCAAAACCCACACGCGGAGTACCACCGCGTGGAGGCGTGACATGACCAGGATCAAGCCACCGATCATATTGAACATATAAGTAAATAGTGAAAGTCATTCATCAATACGATAGGTGTTTTCATAATCAAACATAAACAAGTGTGTAGCGGAAGCAATAATGTAAAAACCCAACAAGTATTAAGTTGAAGTGTCACAAAATAGTGTATCATAACATCCAAAAATCCGTGACCACAACGACCGCGCCTCCCGTGCAAGCTCCAAGAGTACCTATGGTCCTGTAAGGCATGTAACAGAGGGCCAACAACTAGTTGAGCGAGTTCACAGTAAGTAGGTAAGTAAGTTCGTTGCATAACTATGCATTATTAACTAAGCCGTTGTGTAGGTTCAATTGGTGGGGGCTTCCCATGTTTGTATTTACTATTAGTGGGGGCTTCCCATGTTTGTATTTACACTAGACTATTTGTAACCATAAGTGTTCTTCTTAACCCGAGAACAGTAGTACGTATAAGGTTTACGTAGGTTTTACGTAAGTGCCCTTCTTTACCCGAGGACAGTGGTACGCGTGGGGTTTACGTAGGTTTTACGTAAGTGTCCTTCCTGACCCCGGAAGACAGTAGCATATGTGAGTTTACGTAGGTTTTACGTAAGTGTCCCTCGAAACCTGAGGACAGTGTTAAGTACTTGTTTACGTAGGTTTTACGTAAGTGCCCTGCTTAACCCGAGGACGATGGTAGATAGTCTAGTAGCCGTGTAAGTACGAGTAATTGTTAAATCCCATCATTCAACCCATTCCCAATCCCCGGGAATCCCATGCCTTGGTAAGGGTGTGAACTCACCTTGTTTTGCTCGGTATGCTAAAGGAATACACACGCTCACAGTTAATCAATCACGACCTATAGTACACACGTATGTATAATCAGTTTCGAGTTCGCAATGTTTCACATGCAATCTATGTCATAAAGTGCTCAGCAATTATCATCGTGTAACACGTAACAGTTAACCAAATCCATATAGTTCATGTACCACATATATGTCCTTCACAGTTTATTCCAATATAACAATCCATTCATACCCTTAACAGAGTTGGCATTTAGCAGAACTAACAACTAACTAGTACAGAGTTAATAGCTAGTAATGTCATATGCTTCAGGATTAACAAAGTCAACAAGCTTAACAGAAATAAGATGCCTAACAGTACAGATGAATTAGTAGAGATAATAAACTAACAATGTTAGTTAAATAACTGCATTTGTAACAAATAGAGTTAACCATCTAACAACTTAACAGAGGTTTACCTGCTTAACAGAGTTACACATTTAACAACTAACTGAGTTAACAAGATAAATAACTTAACCAAGTTAATAACTAACTAAGCAATTAAACCAATAATGTTACTGAATAATATAACGAAATCACATGTGACAGATAGGGCTTTGGCGAAATCCCTTTATGGGCCGAAATCACCTTTATGGGCCGAGAACACCTGGGCCGAAATCCCCTAAGGTGTTTTCGTTGATGTGTGGATTTCATGAGGTGGGGGTGTTTTCGACAGTCATCATCATCAACGAACAGCAACCTTAACAACACTACAGTTACGCTTTCAACTAGCAATCGCCAATCAGAAGAATCGACATCATCTCAACAGATTTTCAACAATCAATAAGCATAATCATCATCATTATTATACCAATCGCATATATATAATAACCAGATATATACACATACGCAGACATGAGACAATCTATCGAAAGTTATACACAATAAACCACGGTGCAAACTAACCGAGATGTAAAACTGATGGATTGACCGAAAACAAGGGCTCCGTAGGCTTGCAATCGCCGTCACAGTTAGAGAGGTGCTCTAGGTTTTCTGTCGATTACTGATTTGGGTGTAGATAAGGAACAACATTATAACTAATCAGTACTGGGCCTAAAGCCCATTTGCTGATTTCGGCTATTAACAGTGGACGAAAACACTTTGGTGTTTTTACCACAGGGTGTTTTCAGGTGGTTTAGGGTATTGGCCAAGGTTCTATTGTTTTGTTTAAAAAATCATAAATTAACACCACCATATTTTAAACACACACAAATGTTGCACGTCAAATATATATACAAAGCACAAACAACACCCATCATGTGTAACATACCAACTACAATACGATCTAACATATTACAACGTGTCCGGTTGTGAAACAAACAAGTCGTGTATCGGACAAACTAAACAATTAACGTGCAATAGTGCGACACTGGAATCTTGGAAACTCGAGTTGTCACATTATCCCCAACTTGAAAGAAATTTCATCCCGAAATTTAGCATGCGGTTACTGAGGAAGCTAGTTGTGTCGTTTACTGGTTTTCCTGGGGTGTCACATCATCCCCCCGTTGATTTGGAATTTCAACCCGAAATTCTGTAGTAGCTTCAGCCTCAGTAGTAGTTGCATTGTTTTCGAACAACTGGGGATATTTGAGTTCCATTTGGTCTTCTCGTTCCCAGGTAAACTCTGGGCCACGACGGGAGTTCCAACGAACTCGAACAAGAGGTATTCGGGTGTTCTTGAGGACCTTAACATCCCGGTTCGTGATTTCAACTGGTTCTTCGACGAAATGCAACCGTTCGTCGATAGTGAGCTCCTTCAAAGGAACTATGAAGGTCTCATCCGACAGACACTTCTTCAGATTCGACACGTGAAAGACGTTGTGAACTGCACTGAGTTCAGCTGGTAAGTTCAGTCTGTAGGCCACTTTGCCTATTTTCTCAATGACTTCAAATGGTCCAACGTATCGTGGATTGAGTTTGCCCCTTTTGCCAAAACGAACCACACCCTTCCAGGGTGAAACTTTGAGTAGTGCTCGATCCCCAACCTGGAATTCGAGTAGTTTCCTGTCTTTATCGGCGTATGCTTTCTGACGGTCACGAGCTACCGCCATGCGTTGTCGTATTTGAGCAATCTTTTCAGTAGTATCAACTACCATTTCTGGACCTGTGATCTGACTGTCACCCACCTCTGCCCAACAAAGAGGTGATCGGCATTTACGCCCGTACAATGCCTCAAATGGAGCAGCTTTAATGCTGGTGTGGTAACTGTTATTGTATGAAAATTCCACAAGTGGCAGATGTTTTTCCCAGCCATTGCCAAAGTCAATTACGCATGCCCGAAGCATGTCTTCTAAAGTTTGAATAGTGCGCTCAGACTGCCCATCCGTCTGAGGGTGATAAGCTGTGCTCATGTCTAAACGAGAGCCAAAAGATTTGTGCATTGCTTGCCACAGTTCTGAAGTAAAACGTGCATCACGATCAGAGATAATAGAGGTGGGCACTCCGTGCCTCGAGACAACTTCCTTAAGGTATACGTCTGCTAGAGTGGAGAACTTATCCGTTTCCTTGATAGCCAAGAAGTGAGCAGACTTTGTGAGTCGATCCACGATCACCCAAATAGTATCATTTCCGCGCTGAGATCTAGGTAGGCCAGTAACAAAATCCATGGAAATTTGCTCCCATTTCCATTGTGGTATCTCAGGTTGCTGGAGTGGGCCTGAAGGTTTCTGATATTCCGCTTTGACTCTCGCACAAGTCAAACACTTGCTAACGTAAGTTGCTATGTGGGCCTTCATGCTAGGCCACCAATATGTAGTTCTGAGGTCGTGGTACATCTTATCCGAACCAGGATGTACTGAGTAGCGAGACTTATGAGCTTCTTCCATTACAAGCTCGCGTAGGTTGCCATAGTGTGGGACCCAAATGCGTCCTGTTACATAGTAGGCGCCGTCTGCCTTTTGTTCTAACCGTTGCCTTGAACCGCGTAGGGCTTCAGCCCTGACGTTTTCTGGTTTCAATGCTTCTACCTGAGCATCTCGTATCTGTGAAGGAAGACTAGATTGAATAGTGAGTTGCAACGCTCGTACATGCCTAGGTGCAGTATCCTTTCGACTGAGGGCGTCGGCCACAACATTGGCTTTGCCCGGATGGTACTTTATGGCGCACTCGTAATCGTTCAGTAGCTCAACCCATCTACGTTGTCGCATGTTCAATTCTTTCTGCTTGAAGATATGCTCAAGACTCCTGTGATCGGTGTAGATGGTGCACTTGGTGCCATACAGATAATGTCGCCATATCTTGAGTGCAAAAACAACAGCTCCAAGCTCTAAATCGTGTGTAGTGTAATTCCGTTCGTGAATCTTAAGTTGACGTGAAGCATAAGCAATAACTTTATCCCGTTGCATCAACACACATCCAAGACCTTGGATGGATGCGTCGCAGTAGACTACAAAATCGTCCGTGCCTTCAGGCAATGAGAGGATAGGTGCGCTACAGAGTCTATCCTTTAAGTGCTGAAATGTTGTTTCCTGTGTATTACTCCAACGGTAAGCAACACCTTTCTGTGTCAGTAATGTAAGCGGCTGTGCAATCTTTGAGAAGTCTTTGATGAACCGTCTGTAATAACCCGCCAAACCCAAGAATTGGCGTATTTCGGTTGGTGTACGAGGTGCAGGCCAGTTCTTGATCGAATCTACCTTGGATGGATCGACATGAATCCCATCCTTGTTTACCACGTGGCCTAAGAAGTGGACTTCACGAAGCCAGAAGTCGCATTTTGAAAACTTAGCGTACAGCTGTTCCGTTCGAAGGAGTTCCAGAATAAGTCGTAAATGATGCTCGTGTTCCTCTTGACTCTTCGAATAGATCAGGATGTCATCGAGGAAGACAATAACAAACTTGTCAAGATAAGGTTTGCACACCCTGTTCATAAGATCCATGAAAACTGCAGGCGCGTTCGTTAGTCCGAATGGCATGACTAGAAACTCGTAGTGGCCGTAGCGTGTTCTGAATGCTGTTTTGGAGACGTCCTCATCCCGGACTCTCAATTGATGATAGCCTGACCTCAGGTCAATCTTCGAGTAATAGCTCGACCCTTGCAACTGGTCGAATAAGTCGTCGATGCGTGGAAGAGGATAACGATTCTTCACAGTCACCTTGTTCAGTTCGCGGTAGTCTATACACATGCGGAAGGTACCGTCTTTCTTCTTCACAAATAATACTGGAGCTCCCCAGGGCGAAGAGCTAGGACGTATGAAACCCTTTTTCAAGAGTTCTTGCAATTGCTTAGACAGTTCTTCCAGTTCAGTTGGAGCTAAGCGATAAGGCGCTCGAGCTATGGGTGCTGCTCCTGGAGCTAGCTCGATCGGAAATTCGACCTGACGATGGGGCAGTAACCCAGGTAACTCTTCAGGAAACACTTGAGGAAAGTCGCGTACAACAAGAATATCCTCAATCTTTTTCTCTTCCTCCGATGTATCAGTAACGAGTGCTAAAACAGCTGTGTGGCCCTTTCGCAAACACTTCTGAGCCTTCAAGAAGGAGATGATGCCACTCACGACACCACTCTTGTCGCCTTGAACTTCGAGAGGTTCTTTGCCAGTACGGGGAATACGAATGATCTTCTCCTTGCATAGGATCTCTGCTTGTTGTTGGGATAACCAATCCATACCAATGACGATGTCAAAACTACTCAGAGTTATAGGAATGAGATCGATAGAGAAAGTCTGACCAGCGAGGATAAGATTACAACCCTGAACTATGTGTGTGGCTTCTAGACTTTTTCCATTAGCTCACTCTACGACATGTTTGGTGTTCAAAAGTGTTGGTGCGCGTTTAAGCATTTGACTAACTTTCAGAGACATATAACTGGTATCTGCACCCGAATCAAATAATACAGTAACATAAAAGTCGTCGAGAAGAAACTTACCCATAACCACATTAGGATCGTTCCTTGCATCAGCCTGACCAATCACAAATGCACGACCCCTAGCACCATTGTCGTTGTTGTTTCCTCCATTGTTGTTCCCGTTGCCCTGATTGTTGATGTTGTTATTCTGGTTCTGGTTTAACTGGGGGCAGTTTCGCTTGAAGTGACCTTCTGCACCACAATGAAAACATCCTTTGTTACCCTGTTGTTGGTTCTGCTGAGTTTGCTGCTGCTGCTGATTCTGAGTTACAGGCCGTGGGCTCCTACAATCCTTAGCCTCATGACCCATCTTGAGACACCTCTGACAACGCCCCTTGTTGCACTGGCCACTGTGGTGTCTGTTACAATTGTTGCACTTTGGGTGATTTCCTTGATATCTTTTCTGCCCCTGACTACCAGAGGATTGCTGACCCGCACTCTGGTAGTCATTAATCTTGCATTGCTGAGCTTGAGACTGAACGGTAGCTGAACCCCTGCTGGAATCTCCTTCCCATTTCCGTTTGTTGTCACTGGGAGTAGCAGGAGTAACTGGAGTGGTAGCGGTATAGTAGCGCTGATGCGTTTAGGCAGCTTGTTCTGTTCTACTGCCTGGTCGGTGAAGCGATGAGCTAGCTTGACGATCTGTTGAATGGTGCCAAGATTCGCTGAGGTTACGTGGCTTTGAATTTCCGGTACCAGACCCTTGAGATACAGTTCGATACGCTTAATGGGAGGGTCTACCATAGTAGGACACAGAATAGCCAACTCATTCGATCTTCTGGTGTACGCTTCAATTTCTGACCCCGTCATTTTCAAGTGGTAAAACTCTACCTCCAGCTTATGAATGTCATCACGGCTACAGTATTCCTCTTTGATCAATTCCTTAAAATCATTCCAGGGTGTGGCGTTAGCAACAGCCAACCCTAACATCTGAACTTGCGCATTCCACCAAGTCAGCGCAATGCCTTCTAGAGTACCAGTGGCGTACTTCACCCTGCGAGCCTCAGGGCATTCGCACATCTCAAATACTGACTCAAGCTTTTCAAACCAATGGAGGAGTCCAACCGCTCCTTCCGTCACACCCCCAAAATCCACATGCGGAGTACCACCGCTTGGAGGCGTGACTGACCAGGATCCAGCCACCAATTATACTGAGTATTGGTTAAGAGTAAGAATGTTCATCAACCATAATGGTTAGTAAACATTAAGGTGTAATAGTTTAAGTTCAAATGACATTTTAAGTAAGTAGCGGAAGCATAAGCCAAATAGTTTCGAAACAAAGTTCATAGTTCAAGATTATTTAGAACCCAACACATGGGTTTAGACGACCACTACACTTCCCAAGCTGCAAGCTCCTGAGTCACTGGGTACCTGCAAAGCATGCAGTAGGGTATCAACAAAAATTGTTGGCGAGTCCACGTGTTGTCCAGTTTTAATTATCAAAAACTTGTTTCGCCAGTTAATTAATCCGTTTATACATGCGATGGGGAGCTACCCCGTAAGTAAGCGACTAAACTGTTTTTACAATACCGAATACTATTCATCCGTACGTTTCTGTAGAGTGCCCCGTTTGTCAATGTTCTATCATCATTGACGGTTGCCAGAGTACATTAGTTCACGCCCGATCCCATACGCGGGCACGGTGTGAGGTTGGTGAGACCTAAATAGCGCTATCAACTAATAACCCGTTCGCCTGACCCCGGCGACTAATCGGTATTAAGAAGTGAGGACTTGAGTGATAGAGTTTTGTTTAGTGTTGCTTGTTGCATCTAGTATAAACAGTAATTAACCAAAGGTCCCATTTAAGGGGAGAGAAGTAGGTTTGTATCCCTTACGAGGGGATAGCGTTGTTGTAAGTTTCCGTTTCCCAACCACCGGGAACGCATGCTTTATTAGTTGTGAACTCACCTTGGGTTGCTCGGTAGATTATTTACTTGGTCAATCACGTTGGTCACCACGTCCTAGCATGGTCACCAATATAGGTCAAGTTGGGGTACAAGTATTCACGTATAATCTACACATGACTAACACATAGCATACATAACACATGATCGTCCAACAAGTTATCGGGCCTATTCTAATACGTAGCAGTTAACCAGTAAACGTCTACACCTTTCATACAAATCATAAGTGTTAATGGGCCTTATCCGATCATACTAACAGTTAACAGAATCACGGAACTCTAAATGGAACGTTATGCATAGTCCACACATGTTTGGCCCAATAATCGGTGACAACCGGCCCATCCGAGACGAGATGGTCTCGACTCGAGAGTGTACGGTCTCGAGTCGCAACCATGAGATCTCGAGTAATGCTGGTGTGAGTCGCAATCTAGAAGGTCTCGAGTCCAGTCTCGAGTCGGGATCGTGAGATCTCGAGTCGAGACCTTGTTGATTTCAAGTCCCTGATGTCTGCTTTGTCCGGTCTCGAGTTGTCACATATGGTCTCGAGTCGCAATCACTCGGTCTCGAGTTGCAGTTTGATGATTTCGAGTCGAGACCGAAGGTTTCGAGTCGCACATCTGATGTCCGAACCTTCTAGAACCTGCCTTATGTACTATCCAATGGAATTGAGATTTCATGCAATATGTGTACTATCCCATTAAACATGTTTTCTTGTCTCACCCTAATTCTAAATGGATCAAACATAGCATCTTTTCATGTTCAAAGCACATTCAAAACACATTCATATCATATTCATCAAGTTCTTCATTTAGGTTTTTATCATCACCCTTTATGAACTATAGCATGAACAACAATAGAAACACATCAACAACTAATCCGATTTCCACATGTGTGCAACCTTTTAACAAGCATTTGATTTCTTAGCATAAGAGTATATAATCCGATTAGCATGAACGCTAAGCAACCAATTTCATGATCATCAACAACTCATGGTTTAAACCACATTCAAACACAAGATAACACTAACTCATTATGTAATATATCCGAAATCAAGGCATGTTAACCGATAATCATCATCATATACATACAAATCATCTAACAAGCATGCATATCATCTTCTATATAAGAAACACCTTCATTATATAAAAACAACAACCATCTTCATGTATTATGTAACTAATCAACCTAAAGGGAACACTAACCGATAGAGAAGAAAGCACCAAGTCGAGAAAGAGGATGAGGAATTGAAGTATCCGGGAGATGATTACGAGCTTGACCGAGTCTTGATGCTTCCGGTTTGAATCCGAGAGAAGGGAGGAGAGATTTGGTGGTGGTGTTCTTGGGTTTTAGTGAGAAGAGAGTGTGAAAGGGAGTGTGTGAGGGTTTTAGGTGCAAGTAAGAGGTAGTGCACCCAAAGTGGGTTTTAGGGTGGTTTCGAGTGGGAGGTTTTGGGTGGGCTAAAGTTACGGCCCAACCGGCCCGGCCCGTTGTTACATTGTTTACTCGAGACCGGGTGGTCTCGAGTCATGGTTTCGGTTCACACACATATATATACACATACATACCACACATAGCACATTAAGGTAAAACGCAACTTTTCATTTAATAACACATATATACGCACAACGTAATTACAAGGTGTTTGCTCGGAAAACCTAGAGTGTCACATTATCCCCAAGTTTTAAGAACTTTCGTCCCGAAAGTTAAGGCAGCCACTGACAAGCTAGTGTAAATGAGAACGTTTCAACGGGGTGTCACATCATCCCCCCGTTAATTTGGAATTTCGTCCCGAAATTCGGTTGTAGCTTCAGTGCTGGGAGTTTCATTAGGGAACAATCGGGGATACTTGCGCTTCATCTGGTCTTCCCGCTCCCAGGTAAATTCTGGGCCACGGCGTGAGTTCCAACGAACTCGCACGAGAGGTATCTGGCTACGTTTGAGGGTTTTGATCTCACGATCCGTGATCTCAATCGGTTCCTCAGTGAAGTGTAGCTGTTCATCAATAGTAAGTTCCTTGAAAGGAATGATGAGTGTTTCATCTGACAGACACTTCTTCAGATTAGACACGTGGAAGACGTTGTGCACAGCGCTCAGTTCTTCGGGCAGATTCAATCTGTAGGCGTCCTTACCGATCTTTTCGGTAATTTCAAAGGGTCCGACATATCGTGGGTTAAGCTTGCCTCGTTTTCCAAATCGAACCACACCCTTCCAGGGTGAGACTTTGAGTAGAGCCCGTTCACCAACCTGGAACTCTAGTGGTTTCCTATCCTTATCCGCGTATCTCTTCTGACGGTCACGAGCTGCCGCCATGCGTTGCCTAATCTGGGCAATCTTTTCTGTAGTGTCAACTACATGCTCCGGGCCTGTGATCTGGCTGTCGCCAACCTCCGCCCAGCAGAGAGGCGATCGGCATTTACGACCGTATAATGCCTCAAAGGGTGCCGCCTGAATGCTGGTGTGGTAGCTGTTGTTGTAGGAGAATTCCACTAACGGTAGGTGCTTCTCCCAATTCTTGCCAAAATCGATCACACATGCCCTAAGCATGTCTTTGAGGGTTTGGATGGTGCGTTCCGATTGCCCATCCGTTTGCGGATGATAAGCGGTGCTCATGTCTAAACGTGAGCCAAAAGATTTGTGCATAGCTTGCCACAACTCAGACGTAAAACGTGCATCTCGATCAGAAATAATAGAAGTAGGCACTCCGTGCTTCGAAACCACTTCTTTTAAGTATACCTCTGCTAGGGTAGAGAACTTGTCTGTTTCTTTGATAGCCAAAAAGTGTGCAGATTTAGTTAATCGATCTACTATCACCCAAATGGTGTCATTTCCGCGTTGAGACCTAGGCAAGCCGGTAACGAAGTCCATGGAAATTTGCTCCCATTTCCACTGTGGGATCTCTGGTTGTTGGAGTAGGCCTGATGGTTTCTGATACTCCGCCTTGACTCTTGCACAAGTTAAACATTTTCTGACGTAGGTTGCTATGTGGGCTTTCATGCCAGGCCACCAATAGGTAGTCCTCAAGTCGTGGTACATCTTATCTGAACCCGGATGTACTGAGTAACGGGACTTATGGGCTTCATCCATCACAAGGTCACGTAAATTTCCATAAAGCGGAACCCATATGCGCCCGGCTACGTAGTAAGCACCGTCTTCTTTTTGTTCCATTCGTTGTCTCGATCCTCGTAGGGACTCAGCCCTGATATTCTCGGCTTTCAATGCTTCAACCTGAGCATTTCGAATTTGATTAGGGAGGTTCGAGTGAATAGTGAGCTGTAAGGCACGAACACGCTTGGGTTTGGTCTCCTTTCTGCTGAGGGCATCGGCTACCACATTAGCCTTGCCTGGATGATATTTAATTGCACACTCGTAGTCATTTAGGAGTTCGACCCATCGGCGTTGCCGCATATTCAACTCCTTTTGTTCCATTATGTGCTAGAGACTCTTGTGATCAGTGTAAATCGTGCACTTGGTGCCGTACAAGTAGTGTCTCCAAAGCTTGAGCGCGAAGACCACAGCTCCGAATTCTAAGTCATGCGTCGTGTAGTTCCGTTCGTGGATCTTGAGTTGTCGCGAAGCGTAAGCAATAACCTTCTCGCGTTGCATCAACACGCAACCAAGCCCTTGAATAGAAGCATCGCAGTAAATAACAAAGTCGTCGGTACCTTCAGGTAAGGAAAGAATAGGAGCACTACAAAGATTTTTCTTTAGTTCCTGGAAGGCAGATTCCTGAGCATTACTCCATTTGTAAGCAACACCCTTCTGAGTGAGGGTCGTAAGTGGTTGAGCGATCTTAGAAAATCCCTTGATGAATCTTCGATAGTATCCTGCCAATCCCAAGAATTGGCGGACTTCGGTCGGAGTCTTAGGTACAGGCCAATTCTTAATGGATTCGACCTTAGCGGGGTCGACATGAATCCCTTCCTGATTGACGATGTGCCCAAGGAAATGGACTTCTCTAAGCCAGAAATCACATTTCGAGAATTTGGCGTACAGTTGCTCATTGCGAAGAAGTTCTAGAATAAGGCGCAGGTGTTGTTCATGCTCTTCTTGGCTCTTCGAGTAGATTAAGATGTCGTCAATAAACACAATTACGAACTTGTCGAGGTAGGGTTTGCATACTCGGTTCATGAGATCCATGAAGATCGCAGGTGCGTTGGTCATTCCGAAAGGCATAACAAGGAATTCGTAGTGACCATAGCGGGTTCTGAAAGCAGTCTTAGAGATGTCCTCATCGCGGACTCTCAGCTGGTGATAACCCGATCGCAGATCGATCTTGGAATAATAGCTCGACCCTTGCAGCTGGTCGAACAGGTCATCGATACGGGGAAGTGGATAACGATTCTTGATGGTAACCTTGTTCAGTTCGCGGTAATCAATGCACATTCGGAATGTGCCGTCTTTCTTTTTGACGAAGAGCACTGGGGCTCCCCAGGGTGATGAACTAGGACGGATAAAACCTTTGTCCAAAAGTTCTTGTAGTTGAGTAGAAAGTTCTTTGAGTTCCGCGGGGGCTAATCGATAAGGTGCACGAGCTATAGGTGCTGCTCCGGGAGCTAGCTCGATTTGAAATTCGACCTGACGATGAGGAGGGAGTCCAGGTAGTTCCTCCGGGAACACCTCAGGATAGTCGCGTACGACTGGAAAATCTTCAATCCTGTTTTCCATTTTCTGAGTGTCGGCAACGAGTGCTAAGATAGCGGTGTGCCCCTTTCGTAGACACTTCTGGGCCTTTAAGAATGAAATGATGCCTGTGACTTCTCCGCTCTTGTCGCCTTGAACTATAAGGGGTTTGCCAGGGGGACAGGGAATACGAATAGCTTTCTCTTGGCAGAGGATTTCGGCTTGATGCTTGGATAACCAATCCATGCCAATGATGACGTCGAAGCTTCCAAGAATGATGGGGAAGAGATCGATACAGAAGGTCTGACCAGACAACTCTAATTTGCAGTTACGAATTATGTGTGAGGCCTCGAGGTTTCTACCATTAGCTATTTCAACGGTGTGCTTAGAGCTTAGCGGCGTAAGAGTGAGCTTAAGTTTCTTACTAATACGTAGGGATACATAACTAGCATCTGCTCCGGAATCAAATAGCATGGAAACATAACGATCATTAAGGAGGAACTTACCCGCTACAACGTTGGGGTCATTCCTTGCTTCTCCAGCTCCAATCACAAAATCCCTTCCTCTTGCACCATTCCCAGCATTGTTGTTATTGTTCCCAGCACCCTGATTGTTGTTGTTTTTGTTGATACATGATATTGTGGACGCGACTCGGTTCGGCACGTATTGTGACGACTTTCCTCCGTCGTGTTGATACATGATATTGTGGACGCGACTCGGTTCGGCACGTATTGTGACGACTTTCCTCCGTCGTGTGCAAGACCTCAAGCCGACACCAGAGAAAAGACAAGGACTGGGCTCAACATTAAAGTCCTTGGGCTGAGAGAAGATGGCGAAACAGGAATTGGGCCTCAACTGTTTGGGCCAAAGGCCACATCGGCGAATCAGCCCAGAAGTCGACGAAACAGATGTGTTTCGTCGACCATGATTCTGATTCGTCGCCTATATTCTGTTTCGTCACATGTATGTGTGTCTGTTAGTATAAATAGGTTTCATTTGTTCTGTTTCGGTAGATGAACAAGAGAGAACCCACAGAGCACACACACACGAGAGAGAGAGTTTACAGAGCACATTTGTAAACGTTGGATTGTAACTGAACCCTTTCATTCGTATTAATACAGTGGTGTTAAACAGTGATATTTGTGTGTCGTGTTATTACGTGTTCTATCTCGGTTTGCTATTCCGGTTGGATTCCGCACAACCGGAGTGGTTCGTATACAAGGATTAGGCGACTAGATCCTCCCCTAGCCGGACCTACAAGTGGTATCAGAGCCTTGGCTCTTCTCCTTGTTAAAACCGAGGTGTTTTCGGGTTGTTTTTCGGGATTTAAAGTTCATATTTTTCTGGAAAACTTGTTAAAATCGGCTGAAATCTTGGTGTTTTGCTGGAAGTTCTTATAAAAACCACTATACTTTTCATACTCACATATTAAAAGTTGGTTTTTAGTGAAGTTTCGAGCAAAATTCTGGTTTCGGAAACTTTTCGGGTCACCGGAATCATCATATTTTTACCGGAAAGTTCTTTGGGTTCTTTGCAACCTTCAAAGTGTTCTTGATAAAATACACTTTTTGATCTTTAAAAGTTAACTTGTAAAGTTGTTTGGGGTTATTGGAAATTGAAATTGAAAAGAATTTATTTTAAAATACTACTCACCTTACCGGGTTAGTGAACTCTCCATACCAGTTGTTTGAAAAAGTTAACTGTGTCAGAAACAGATCTCACCAACCCAGTTACTTCTTCGACGAATCAGACATCAGACGAAACAGGCTTCATTCGTCAAGCCCCTCCTCGACGAAACAGACCTTCTGTTTCGTCGATACAGCTTGTCTTTGGGCTTCTGTTTCGTGGGCCTTGGTACTGGGCTTCTTGTTTCGTGGACTTTTAGCCCAAAAGCAGTTTCGTCGCCTTAGTGGGCCTTTTTGTTTCGTCAAACACATTTCACCTTTTTGTTTCGTCGAACATATCATACAATTTGGTTTCGTCATACTTCTGTTTCGTGGATCTGTGTTTCGTCAAAACACTTATCTGTTTTAACAGAAGGCGTGTAATTGTGTTTTGACTGTTTGTTTGAGGTGTGATTTTCAGGTATTATTATTCTTGATCAAAAATGAATCCAAGGTGGAATACTTTGGTAAATACAGATATGTATTTTGGTACTCCGTCATCTTCCGCACCGGTATCTTCACAAGCTAATGCAATTTCTACCGGTCAATGGGCATTTGTATCAAATCAAGTTCCAAGCGTTCAAAGCATTCTCTTAAGCGAGAGCGAAACTGGAAGTTTGAATCGGCCTCCAAAGTTGATGCATTTATATGAATATCCAGGATGGATTGATAGATTTCATACATACGTTCTTGGCCAGAATACAGAATTGTGGTTGCGGTTTATTACTGATTTCGATCAAACAATAGAGGTTGCCGCATCATCTGCTGCTACATTTGCAGATCTCACGGAAGATCAGAAGAAAGTCTATGATCTAGAAAAGAAGGCATACGCCATTCTCACTCAGGCCTTAAGTAAAGATATCTATCATCAGTTCGTCAGTTATAAGACTACAAAAAGGTTGTGGGACGCGTTGAAGACAAGGGGCGTGGGAAATGAAGCGACACGTCAACTGAGGAAAGAACTGCTAAAGAAAGAGTTTGATGGTTTTACTTATATGGAGAATGAGTCGTTGGGTGATTTGACAAGTCGATTTAATCACTTGTTGACTGAATTGACAAATTTCGGGGTTGTTACAACTCCTGTAGAGATTGTGAAAAGGTTTGCAGATGCATTGCCACCTCAGTGGAATACATTCTTGGAAATCATGAAGTACAATGGTACTTTAGCTACAACGAGCTTCAACGATTTTGTTCAAATTCTAGAAAACAAGAATCAGGAAGAAACTCTGAAGGCAAAAAGAATTCCCGTGCCTCAAAATCCTGAAATGTATTTTGGAACCTCTAGCACCTCTACAAAACCTTCTTCGCATGCTCCAATTCAGACAGCATTTGTGACTAGCACTGACATGTATGGCAATACTATCCAAGTGCCGGTTCCTCCAAAGACAGACATGTATGGAAATCTGCTGGAACCAGTCCCTCAATCAGCACCACAACAGCAACGACCTCTCAGACCAACTGATATGTTCGGAAATCCTTTACCAACAACAGACATGTATGGGAATCTGCTTCCTCCTCAACAGCAAGCTTGTTATGGAAGCACATCATCTGCTGGTCAGCAATCAAAGCCAGATACAGTACGGCTCGACACCTCAAGCTTTTCTAAAGTCAGTGTGGAGGTAGCAAAGGAACACATGGAGCTGCTAAACACTGTGGTGAGCGCATACTGTGGATTAGTGGAAGGTCAGATTGGTAATATTAATCTGACACAAGAAGACTATCAGCAGATTGATAAAGAGGAGATGGAGATGATGGACATTAAGTGGGCCTTTGCCAGTGCTGTTAGGCGAGCAAAGGATTTCATCGAAAGAACAGGCCGAACCAGCTTGGAAAGCAAGAAAGACACCAAGTATGGGTTTGATAAACAGGCTGTTAAATGCTTCAACTGTGGTGAACGTGGTCATTTCAAGCGTGAATGTACAAGGCCATCTCAGCATGGGAACCAGAATCCTTTCCGAGGTCAAGGCAACAGGGCAAATCAGAACCAAGGAAGGAACAACGAACGAACACTGGTGCCTGTCAATAACCAGAGTCAAGCAGGATCATCTAATGCCAACCAGGCACTTGTGGTTCAGGTAGATGAAGGTTGTGATTGGTCAATCCAGTTGGGAAATGATGCACCTGATGGAACAGCTTGTTTTGCTGAAGTGGTTAATGATCATAAACACGCCAGTGGTGGAGAATCTTCCACCAATGGTGTTGAATCTTCTGAAGATGAAGACAGCTCCGGGTACAGTGGAAGTTCAGATGAAGAGTCCTCTGCTTCAGGCAATGATCAGGAAGATGACACATCAACTGCATCAGTTAATGCAGACATTGATGAACTTTTGGAGGAAGCTGCAGCAGGAATTCAAAGAAGATCTATTTTGGTGGATCAAGCTGCTTATTCTTCGTCTTCTCTCCATTCAGCCTTTATGGCGAATGTCGACAGTTCATCAAGTCAGGTATGTGTCGACGAACCCACTTCTGTTAGCTGTAATAACTGTGATAGTTTGCATGTTAGATGTGCTGAGATGGAAGCAAACATGTCTGAGTTGCAAGGCAAACACGATGCTTTACAAGCTAGTTTGTTTGAATTGCAAGACAAACATGTTTCTGTGAATGATAGGTGGTGTGAATTGCAAAGCAAACACGAGGCTTTGCAAGAGAAATATGATGTGACATTCATTCACAATCAGAAATTAACAGTGGATCTTTCAAAGTGCACTGAAGCCAACATGTTTTATGAAAACCATGAAAAGGAATTTAAAAGGATGATTGAAACATTAAAGAAAGATAAAACAGAACTGACAAAAATGGTTTCCAGAAAACAAACTGACATTAATTTGTATATCACTCGTCTTGAGGTGATGCAAAAAGAAATGGCTTGTGTTAAAACAGAAAGTGAGGCGATCCGACTCAAGTTAGATAGTTATTTGAGTTCTAGCTATGTGTTGGATCACATCATTGATGTTCAGAAAGAGAAAAAGGATGTCACATGCATAGGTTACAAGAAATGTCCACCACCCGTGAGAAACAATTTTGATGCTTTGCCTGATGAGGAGTATAGGACTCACTTTGAGCCATCTGTTCCTTTGGACGTTGAGGAATTTGCAGCAGGGCTCGGATACAAGAAAGAAGTATCGTCAGATTCAGATGTGTCAGCAGATACATTTGTAACTGCTGAACAGAATCAGGATCCTCCAGTGGTGGTTGAGGATGTTGATTCTTCTGATGATGAGTCTGATGATACTGATTCGGAAAAGTCTGATGCAGTAATCAAAGAAGAGGACATACCTCTTGAGAATCATATCCTATGTGATCCTCCCACAAAACCTGCTAAGACTGTTCCAACCGAGTCCACATCTGCAAAAGAGTCGGAGAGTGTGGATTTGCTGTACACTCTTGTTGGTGATGATAAAATCTATTCAGACAAAGATTTTCCTATTAAAAATGTTAATCAATCTTTAATCAGTAAAGTCTTTGAAAATTCTACAAGTAAGTTTTTGGGAAAGACAGGACCACATGTTACAGTCACACAGTGTCCTCCTATCCCAAAGGCTGAAGTTAGAAAACAATTTGGGAATAAGAAATTACCAACAGTGGAAAAACAGCAAAATCATACCAAACCCAAAGGTAAGACACCGGCTCAAGATCAAAAGAAGCCGAATCAGAAGAAGAAGAAGAATGTGAACTTTGTGAAATCTAAGGGAACGGACAAAATTGCAAAGTTTGAGAATCAATCTAATTTAGATTTTGTCCAAAAAGCAACTGTGATGAAAAGGAATGAACCAAGTTGTTCAAAACCTAGTACCTCGGGATCACAAAGTTCATCATCGGCAAGACGACCACATGATACTTCGGGGTTTGTTGAACGAAGATCATGTTTTGAATGTGGAACAATCGGGCATATTGTTCGAAATTGCCCGTATCTTCATAAACAAAAAGGCATAGTTGATGATCCCCGTGGCCCAACTGACCGCAAGCGATCTGTTTCTGTAAAACAAGATCCTCGACTCATAAGAGAAAGGGAAAAGAAACAGAAACGTCAACAGGTCAAGAAAATTGAAAAAGCAATTAAAACCGATGTGGCTCAAAAACAATCTGTTTCTGTCAAACCAAACAATTTAAAAACTTCAGACAATCATGAAGTTAAGTTTTTAAAGAATAACACTGGTATAACAAAACAGACTTGGAAACCAAAAACGGTTACTGAATCAGGGGGACCATCACAATTTCCGAATCATCAAAAGGTGGAAGTTATTGTTGTTGATAAAAATGGAAGACCCAAGACCACAATGGCTTGGGTCCCCATCTCCAACTAATCGATTGAGTTTATGTGCAGGGTGTTCCAGGAGGAACTATCAGTAGTCATTGGATTGTTGATAGTGGGGCATCCAGGCACATGACAGGCGACATGAAGCTTCTCTACGACGTCAAATCTATTAGAGGAGGTTATGTTGCTTTTGCTGGAGATAAGGGCGGATATATAACGGGTGAAGGAATGATTTCCAACGGGGTTGTTAGCTTTGACAAGATCAACTTTGTGCAACAACTTGATCACAATCTTCTTAGTGTTTCTCAAATTTGTGACAAGCAGTTCTCAGTACACTTTGATGCTAATGGATGTTATGTGCTGAAACCCGGCTTCAAAATTCCAAAAGAATGGATTCTCTTGTCGGCTCCAAGGATAAATGATCTGTATGTCCTTGATATGAGCCAAGCTATCACAACGTCTGCACAAGCAACTTGTTTCGTATCCAAAGCCACAGAAAAAGACACAATCTCTTGGCACAGGCGAATGGGTCACATTCACTTACGCAAAATGAATCATTTGGTGTCAAATGAATTGGTGAATGGTGTTCCTCTTAAAAACTTCCATCTTCAAGACGTCTGTGTTTCGTGCCAGAAAGGAAAACAAACGAAGAAGCGACACCCTACAAAGAAAGTCAACACGGTGGCTGTTCCTCTTGAACGTTTGCACATGGATTTGTTCGGTCCTGTTAAGCACAAAAGCATTAGGAATGATCAATACTGCCTCGTGATAACTGATGATTATTCAAGATTTTCTTGGGTGGCGTTCATGGCACATAAGAGTGAAACCTTCGGTATTATCAAAAACTTGATCATTCAGATTGAGAATCTTTACAACTTGAAGGTTAGGCGGATACGTAGCGACAATGGTACTGAATTCAAAAATCATGCCATGGCGGAGTTTTGCACTTCAAAAGGTATTCTTCACGAATTTAGTGCAGCTTATACTCCTCAACAGAATGGCGTCGCTGAACGTAAGAACCGCACATTGATCGAGACTGCTAGGACAATGTTGGTAGAGTCACAGTTGCCGATTCCATTCTGGACTGAAGCTGTGTCCTCTGCATGTTATACGTTGAACCGAGTCCTTACAGTCAAAAGGCACAACAAGACCTGCTTTGAGCTTATCAACAAACGGAAACCAGACTTGTCTTATCTTGAACCGTTTGGAGCTCCATGCACAATAATCGATCCTAATGGAAAGTTTGGGGCAAGAGCAATTGAGGGATACTTTCTTGGGTATTCCACCCCTAACTTAAGAGTCTGGAATTTAGAGACTAAAAGGGTCGAGGAATGGTCTGAAGTCAGAGTACAAAGGCACACTTTACCGGTTAGAAATCCTGGTCAGCCTTGGATGTTTGAGTACGATGACTTTTTCAATTCGATCAATGTTGAAGCCGTTGAAGAAAATGCTGCGGCAAGGATGTTTTTCGAGAGTGACAACGCAACAGATTCACCGTTGGTTCATCCCATTATTGTCAATCAAGAACCTTCTTCAGTGAACAATAATGCTCTCGACAATGAGGATTTTCAAGATGCTACCGAATTGAACGAATCTTCAGAGGATGATGAATTTCTAGATGCAGATCAAGAAGCTCCAACAGCAGTTCATGGTATTTCAGAAGGTACACCTCCAGTGGATGTCCCTAGAACAGCTGAAACTTCTGCATCATCCTCTTCGTCAATTCCGGGCCTTGAATTGATTGTTGATCTCAATCTCAACAATCTGGGTACAAATATTCCAGTTCAAGATAATCCAGAAACAAGGATTCACAATACCCATCCTCAACAAAACATCATAGGAAATGTTCAAAGTGGCGTTCAAACAAGAAACATGTTGCGAAACAACAACAATGCAGGCTTGTATGCAACTATCCGAGAATCTGGTCAACAGAATGATTGGTCTTTCGCGTGTTATGTCTCACAGGAAGAGCCAAGAACTTGGAAAGATGCATTGAAAGATAGCTCATGGGTTGAAGCAATGCAGGAAGAACTGCAACAATTCCAGAAGCTTGGTGTCTGGAAACTCGTAGAGAAACCTGCTGGTTACAAGAAGATTGGTACCCGTTGGGTGTTTAAATGCAAAAAGGATGACCGTGGAATTGTTATTCGAAACAAAGCAAGGCTAGTCGTTCAAGGTTTTCGTCAGATTGAAGGGATCGATTACAACGAAGTCTATGCACCTGTTGCACGTCTAGAAGCCATTCGGATTTTTCTGGCTTATGCCTCATTCAAAGGTTTCAAGGTATACCAGATGGACGTGAAAAGTGCATTCTTACATGGTGTGGTAGAAGAAGAGGTGTACGTCGAACAGCCTCCAGGTTTTGAAGATCCTATCCATCCCGATCGGGTTTGGTTGCTCAACAAAGCTCTCTATGGTCTACATCAAGCACCGCGAGCTTGGTACGCAACCTTATCTAATTATCTGCTGGAGAATGGATTTCGCAGAGGTCTTATCGATTGTACTCTTTTCATCAAAGAACAAGATGGAGATCTTCTACTGGTACAGGTATACGTTGATGATATTATTTTTGGTTCTACTAATGATGTTTTGTGTAGGGATTTCGAGCGTGTAATGCAGGATAAATTCGAGATGAGTGCTATGGGGGAAATGACTTTCTTTTTGGGCCTACAAGTACAACAAACCGAGTCTGGGATATTCATCCATCAGACTAAATATGTTGGTGACGTCTTGAGCCGGTTCCAGATGTCTGATGCAACGCCCATCGGTACCCCATTGCCACAAAATCACGGAATTACTCCAGACTTGAAGGGTGAAGCTACTAGCCCCTCATACTACCGCGCAATGATTGGATCCCTTATGTACCTCACAGCATCAAGACCAGATATAATGTACCCAACGTGTCTGCTTGCCAGATATCAAGTCAACCCGAAGGCCTCACATCTTGCAGCTGTAAAAAGGATTTTTCGTTATTTGAAGGGTTACCCTGACACCGGTCTATGGTACCCTAGGGATAATAACTTTGACTTGATCGCATTCAGTGATTCTGATTTTGGCGGATGCAAAATTGACGGCAAATCCACAACGGCTGGATGTCAGTTTTTGGGAAATCGCCTAGTCACATGGCAATGCAAGAAGCAGACGTGTGTAGCTACATCAACATGCGAAGCTGAATACATTGATGCCTCAAGTTGTTGCTCCCAAGTCTTGTGGATACAACAACAAATGCGTGACTACGGTTTTGAATTCCTAACTACTCCTATTTACGTTGATAATTCTGCTGCATTACAGATCACTAAAAATCCTGTGCAGCATTCAAAGACTAAGCACATCGACATTAAGTATCACTTCATACGTGATTGCTTTGAGAAAAGGCTAATCGATGTTGCTTACGTCCACACCGATGACCAACGTGCCGACCTTTTTACCAAAGCTTTTGACAAATCAAGATTTGACTATTTATTATTGGTAAACGGCATTAAGGTCAAGCAAGAGTAATCCACATCGGAAAATCATTTTTGTAAATATCTTTGTGTTTTAAATTTGTCTTAGTTTATTGATTTTAGGGGGAGTAAATCAAAATTTGAAAATCCAAAAACATTGAAAATTTTCAAAAACACAAAAACAATAGAAAAACAAAAATGAGTTTCCTGGCGAGCAAAAGAGAAAATGATAGTACATCAGTGGTCTGTCCAAACCTCTTTAAACTGAAAGGCAAAATGAAAAGCGATAAGCAGCTCTATATAAGATGTATCGGTAGGCTCACAATCATTTTAAAGTGTGCAGGGTGATATAAACTTAAATCGACTGAAGACCAGGTGGGAACCATTCATTGGCATATGGTCTTAGTACCGAAATTTCGTTTGAGAGATTGCCGAGGTTCTGAGATATTCGGTCTTTATGCTGCTTATCATCTGGGTATCATGGTTGTATCTTTTACCGAAAAATAACGGGGACGCAAGTCTAGATCTTCCATGATACTATACATACGTGTACATACTGCATACGACCTCAATAAGTGATAAACAATCACATGTCCAAACAAATAAGTGATAATATATCACAAATTCTTTCCGGGTGTCAAGTTCGTCTCTCTGCTGTACGAAAGTACTGACCTGTTCACGGACTTGCTCCTGTGCCCTCATGCATCGAAAATCAAGTTCCTCATCAATAAGTGATTCTATCACATAGGGCTTGTTTTCAAATCAAAATAAGTGAGAATCTCACATCATATACGGTCAAACAGATGATAATCGGTATACTCACCGGTAAGATGAACCCTCGTGCATACCTTGATACGGGAATGTGTCGTGATGTGGATGAACACCGGTCGGTAAGTATAAATCATACCTTAACGTATCCCCTCGCCATGATTACATCTGATAAGTTGAGCTTATGTGGACAACAATACCGATAATTGTTATAGGATGCTTATCTTAATGTTAACTAAAAGAACAACAAGAGCGTTTTGACATGACCGTACACTGATATGATTCTCTTACCCTCGAAACTCGCAAAAAGAATGTCTGTAAATATTTATTTAATGCTTTCAGTTCCTGCAACTCTGTATATATTTATTTACTGCTTTCAGTCTTTACATTTGAAATATTCAAAAAGTCCAAAAAGATTTTAGGTGTGTTTTAATATAAACTTTATAAAAGCCAAAAAGATTTTATTTCTATCTTATTTTCGATCGTACGATGTTGGATCTCGAGTCTTCGTTACCTGAAACCTGATTGAAAACCGAAACGACTAAATCTTCATAAACGGTCGAAATTTGCAAGTGTTGAAAGTTAAAATTTGAAATTGATAAAATGTGTTAAAACTTTCAAACTGTCGGACGGTGTTTATTTAAACAATGGTCACATGTGTGTCGCTTACTTATGATATTCCAGGCAGTTGTTCTCATTACGCGTTTAGATTTCTTGCATGTGCAGATTCTAAAGGTAAGGAGAACATGGTCGATGACAAGCTTCGGAATGAAGACACGACGTGAAAGGCACTCAAAAGACAAAGATGATCGAGTTGCCGCTGACCATCATCAATACCACAAGGATCTCAAGTAATAAAGATCAAGACATTCACGAACATAACTCAAGGGGGAGCTTATGTTAAGGGGGAGTTTGTCAACACACTTCCTACATGAAACAGGGAGTTTGTTGATACACTTTCTGCTTACAAGACGTGAAGACTTTGAGGATCCTCCGACATAGAAGATATGAGAAGCGAATCTCACGAGTAGCGTCCAAGGGGGAGTTTGTTGATACATGATATTGTGGACGCGACTCGGTTCGGCACGTATTGTGACGACTTTCCTCCGTCGTGTTGATACATGATATTGTGGACGCGACTCGGTTCGGCACGTATTGTGACGACTTTCCTCCGTCGTGTGCAAGACCTCAAGCCGACACCAGAGAAAAGACAAGGACTGGGCTCAACATTAAAGTCCTTGGGCTGAGAGAAGATGGCGAAACAGGAATTGGGCCTCAACTGTTTGGGCCAAAGGCCACATCGGCGAATCAGCCCAGAAGTCGACGAAACAGATGTGTTTCGTCGACCATGATTCTGATTCGTCGCCTATATCAAAAGAGAAAATGATAGTACATCAGTGGTCTGTCCAAACCTCTTTAAACTGAAATGCAAAATGAAAAGCGATAAGCAGCTCTATATAAGATGTATCGGTAGGCTCACAATCATTTTAAAGTGTGCAGGGTGATATAAACTTAAATCGACTGAAGACCAGGTGGGAACCATTCATTGGCATATGGTCTTAGTACCGAAATTTCGTTTGAGAGATTGCCGAGGTTCTGAGATATTCGGTCTTTATGCTGCTTATCATCTGGGTATCATGGTTGTATCTTTTACCGAAAAATAACGGGGACGCAAGTCTAGATCTTCCATGATACTATACATACGTGTACATACTGCATACGACCTCAATAAGTGATAAACAATCACATGTCCAAACAAATAAGTGATAATATATCACAAATTCTTTCCGGGTGTCAAGTTCGTCTCTCTGCTGTACGAAAGTACTGACCTGTTCACGGACTTGCTCCTGTGCCCTCATGCATCGAAAATCAAGTTCCTCATCAATAAGTGATTCTATCACATAGGGCTTGTTTTCAAATCAAAATAAGTGAGAATCTCACATCATATACGGTCAAACAGATGATAATCGGTATACTCACCGGTAAGATGAACCCTCGTGCATACCTTGATACGGGAATGTGTCGTGATGTGGATGAACACCGGTCGGTAAGTATAAATCATACCTTAACGTATCCCCTCGCCATGATTACATCTGATAAGTTGAGCTTATGTGGACAACAATACCGATAATTGTTATAGGATGCTTATCTTAATGTTAACTAAAAGAACAACAAGAGCGTTTTGACATGACCGTACACTGATATGATTCTCTTACCCTCGAAACTCGCAAAAAGAATGTCTGTAAATATTTATTTAATGCTTTCAGTTCCTGCAACTCTGTATATATTTATTTACTGCTTTCAGTCTTTACATTTGAAATATTCAAAAAGTCCAAAAAGATTTTAGGTGTGTTTTAATATAAACTTTATAAAAGCCAAAAAGATTTTATTTCTATCTTATTTTCGATCGTACGATGTTGGATCTCGAGTCTTCGTTACCTGAAACCTGATTGAAAACCGAAACGACTAAATCTTCATAAACGGTCGAAATTTGCAAGTGTTGAAAGTTAAAATTTGAAATTGATAAAATGTGTTAAAACTTTCAAACTGTCGGACGGTGTTTATTTAAACAATGGTCACATGTGTGTCGCTTACTTATGATATTCCAGGCAGTTGTTCTCATTACGCGTTTAGATTTCTTGCATGTGCAGATTCTAAAGGCAAGGAGAACATGGTCGATGACAAGCTTCGGAATGAAGACACGACGTGAAGGCACTCAAATGATGAAGATGATCGAGTTGCCGCTGACCATCATCAACACCACAAGGATCTCAATTCACAAAGAACAAGTATTTCACGAGCATAACTCAAGGGGGAGCTTATGTTAAGGGGGAGTTTGTCAACACACTTCCTACATGAAAATGGGAGTTTGTCGATACACTCTTTGCCTTCAAGACGTGAAGACTTTGAGGATCCTCCGACATAGAAGATATGAGAAGCGAATCTCACGAGTAGCGTCCAAGGGGGAGTTTGTTGATACATGATATTGTGGACGCGACTCGGTTCGGCACGTATTGTGACGACTTTCCTCCGTCGTGTGCAAGACCTCAAGCCGACACCAGAGAAAAGACAAGGACTGGGCTCAACATTAAAGTCCTTGGGCTGAGAGAAGATGGCGAAACAGGAATTGGGCCTCAACTGTTTGGGCCAAAGCCCATGACGGCGAAACAGGTTGGAAGTCGACGAAACATGTCTGTTTCGTCGACATTGTTTCCATTTCGTCGCCTGTCTCCTGTTTCGTCACATGTAAGTGTGTCTGGTAGTATAAATAGGTTTCATTTGTTCTGTTTCATAATATGAACAAAAGAGAACACACAGAGAGCAAACACACACACACACGAGAGTTTGAGAGAGTTTGCAGAATATATTTGTAAACATTGCTTTGTAACTGAACCTTTCATACGTATTAATACAGAGGTGTTAATCGGTGAATATTGCGTGTCGTGTATTTGCGTGTTCGATCTCGGTTTGCTATTCCGGTTGGATTCCGCACAACCGGAGTGGTTCGTAGACAAGGATTAGGCGACTAGATCCTCCCCTAGCCGGACCTACAGTTTTGATTCAGTTCAGGGCAATCCTTTCGCATGTGCCCCGTTGCTCCACACTTGAAGCATCCACGGTTGTTTCCTTGTTGCTGTTGTGGTTGCTGTTGATTCTGTCTAGCTGGAAGTGGGCTCCTGCAGTCTTTGGCTTCATGCCCCATCTTGTTGCATCGCTGACACTGACTTTTGCCACACGGCCCACTGTGGTGTCGGTTACATTTGTTACACTTGGGGTGGTTTCCTCGATAGCCACCCTGTTGCTGAGGGCCTTTGTTGTTTTCAGTCTTCCTTTGTTGAACTGGGGCCTGAGTGGGGTTGGCATCCTTTCCCTGACTCCCATCCCACTTTCGTTTGTTATCGCTAGAAGTTCCAGTAGTAGCACCGATCCTCTTGGGCAGCTTGCCCTCCTCCACAGCCTGATTGGTGAGTTTGTGAGCAAGACGAACCACGGGCTGTATGGTATTGAGGTTGGCTGAGGTTACATGGCTCCGAATTTCTGGGACCAAGCCTTTGATGTACAATTCGATTCTTCGATACATAGGTCGAGACATGTTTGGGCAAAGTGCAGCATAGTCGTTGGACTGCTTGATGTAGGTCTCAATCTCTGACCCAACCATCTTGAGCGCATAGTACTCGTTCTCGAGTTTGTGGATGTCATCCCTGTGACAGTACTCTTCTTTGATCATGTCCTTGAAATCTTCCCATGCCGTAGCATTAGCAGCTTCCAGACCAAGCATCTGAATCTGCGCCTTCCACCATGAAAGCGCGTTTCCTTCGAGTGTACCAGTCGCGAACTTCACCCAGTTAGCAGGGGGACACTCGCAGACAGCAAAGACAGCTTCGGCCTTTTCAATCCAGTGTAGAAGGCCTATGGCACCCTCAGTGCCGTTGAAAGGGAGAGGCTTGCCATCCATGAAGGTTTTGAAGGTACAAACACGTGGTTGCGCAGGCGCAGGCTGACCTCCAGGGTGAGCTGCAAAAGCTGCAGCCACCGTGTTGAGCAAGTTGGTGAACTGAGCCTGAGTCATGTTAACGTTTCCTCTTCCGCGTCCACTCATTGTCTTCATAACCAGAAAACACAGTATGAGTGTGATGTCGTAATGTAGCGAGAATAAGTTAGAAGAGGGATGTGTATCTATCTAATCAGGCACACTAGTATGTACAGTAGAGCAGTCATCATAATATAAGCAAGCAAGTAAACACAAATCCGAGCTATAAGGCCTAACAAGCTGAGTCTTGCCCTTGGAGTGTAGTGTCGTCACGAGTCACGGGTTATAGTCTGGTTTTTTTTCTCAAAAAGACTCTCCTTTTTAAAACCAAGTTCACTATAACCAATGGCTCTGATACCAATCTGTCACACCCCCAAAATCCACATGCGGAGTACCACCGCTTGGAGGCGTGACTGACCAGGATCCAGCCACCAATTATACTGAGTATTGGTTAAGAGTAAGAATGTTCATCAACCATAATGGTTAGTAAACATTAAGGTGTAATAGTTTAAGTTCAAATGACATTTTAAGTAAGTAGCGGAAGCATAAGCCAAATAGTTTCGAAACAAAGTTCATAGTTCAAGATTATTTAGAACCCAACACATGGGTTTAGACGACCACTACACTTCCCAAGCTGCAAGCTCCTGAGTCACTGGGTACCTGCAAAGCATGCAGTAGGGTATCAACAAAAATTGTTGGCGAGTCCACGTGTTGTCCAGTTTTAATTATCAAAAACTTGTTTCGCCAGTTAATTAATCCGTTTATACATGCGATGGGGAGCTACCCCGTAAGTAAGCGACTAAACTGTTTTTACAATACCGAATACTATTCATCCGTACGTTTCCGTAGAGTGCCCCGTTTGTCAATGTTCTATCATCATTGACGGTTGCCAGAGTACATTAGTTCACGCCCGATCCCATACGCGGGCACGGTGTGAGGTTGGTGAGACCTAAATAGCGCTATCAACTAATAACCCGTTCGCCTGACCCCGGCGACTAATCGGTATTAAGAAGTGAGGACTTGAGTGATAGAGTTTTGTTTAGTGTTGCTTGTTGCATCTAGTATAAACAGTAATTAACCAAAGGTCCCATTTAAGGGGAGAGAAGTAGGTTTGTATCCCTTACGAGGGGATAGCGTTGTTGTAAGTTTCCGTTTCCCAACCACCGGGAACGCATGCTTTATTAGTTGTGAACTCACCTTGGGTTGCTCGGTAGATTATTTACTTGGTCAATCACGTTGGTCACCACGTCCTAGCATGGTCACCAATATAGGTCAAGTTGGGGTACAAGTATTCACGTATAATCTACACATGACTAACACATAGCATACATAACACATGATCGTCCAGCAAGTTATCGGGCCTATTCTAATATGTAGCAGTTAACCAGTAAACGTCTACACCTTTCATACAAATCATAAGTGTTAATGGGCCTTATCCGATCATACTAACAGTTAACAGAATCACGGAACTCTAAATGGAACGGTATGCATAGTCCACACATGTTTGGCCCAATAATCGGTGACAACCGGCCCATCCGAGACGAGATGGTCTCGACTCGAGAGCGTACGGTCTCGAGTCGCAACCATGAGATCTCGAGTAATGCTGGTGTGAGTCGCAATCTAGAAGGTCTCGAGTCCAGTCTCGAGTCGGGATCGTGAGATCTCGAGTCGAGACCTTGTTGATTTCAAGTCCCTGATGTCTGCTTTGTCCAGTCTCGAGTTGTCACATATGGTCTCGAGTCGCAATCACTCGGTCTCGAGTTGCAGTTTGATGATTTCGAGTCGAGACCGAAGGTTTCGAGTCGCACATCTGATGTCCGAACCTTCTAGAACCTGCCTTATGTACTATCCAATGGAATTGAGATTTCATGCAATATGTGTACTATCCCATTAAACATGTTTTCTTGTCTCACCCTAATTCTAAATGGATCAAACATAGCATCTTTTCATGTTCAAAGCACATTCAAAACACATTCATATCATATTCATCAAGTTCTTCATTTAGGTTTTTATCATCACCCTTTATGAACTATAGCATGAACAACAATAGAAACACATCAACAACTAATCCGATTTCCACATGTGTGCAACCTTTTAACAAGCATTTGATTTCTTAGCATAAGAGTATATAATCCGATTAGCATGAACGCTAAGCAACCAATTTCATGATCATCAACAACTCATGGTTTAAACCACATTCAAACACAAGATAACACTAACTCATTATGTAATATATCCGAAATCAAGGCATGTTAACCGATAATCATCATCATATACATACAAATCATCTAACAAGCATGCATATCATCTTCTATATAAGAAACACCTTCATTATATAAAAACAACAACCATCTTCATGTATTATGTAACTAATCAACCTAAAGGGAACACTAACCGATAGAGAAGAAAGCACCAAGTCGAGAAAGAGGATGAGGAATTGAAGTATCCGGGAGATGATTACGAGCTTGACCGAGTCTTGATGCTTCCGGTTTGAATCCGAGAGAAGGGAGGAGAGATTTGGTGGTGGTGTTCTTGGGTTTTAGTGAGAAGAGAGTGTGAAAGGGAGTGTGTGAGGGTTTTAGGTGCAAGTAAGAGGTAGTGCACCCAAAGTGGGTTTTAGGGTGCTTTCGAGTGGGAGGTTTTGGGTGGGCTAAAGTTACGGCCCAACCGGCCCGGACCGTTGTTACATTGTTTACTCGAGACCGGGTGGTCTCGAGTCATGGTTTCGGTTCACACACATATATATACACATACATACCACACATAGCACATTAAGGTAAAACGCAACTTTTCATTTAATAACACATATATACGCACAACGTAATTACAAGGTGTTTGCTCGGAAAATCTAGAGTGTCACACCTTCCGTGCCACTAAAAGTAGTAGGACGACAGTCCATGAAAGTTTTGAAGGTGCAAACAGGTGGCTGAGCGTGCTGACCTCCTGCTTGTGCGGCTGCAAGTGCCGCAGTAACTCGCTCGTTAATGAGAGCCGTCAATTGGGCTTGTGTCATGTTAATGCGTCCAGACATGATCTTCATAGCAAATATGACATAAGTGAGAGAGGTTCACGAATAGTGCGATGACAGAAGAGAGTAAGCACACAAGTGTTCTCATGCAATAGTGTTACGTTAATCTAAGCATACCCTGAGCAAAGTTCTATGCAATTCTATCAAGTAGGCAACAAAACATGTACCATATTACCTAGGATGTTGAGTCTTGCACGTGGAGCGAGGCGTCGTTGTGGATCGTTGAGCACTGTTTCGGTTATAGTCTGGTTTTAATAAAAACGTTTTCCCCTTATTAAAACCGAGTTCTCTATAACCAATGGCTCTGATACCAATCTGTCACACCCCCAAAACCCACACGCGGAGTACCACCGCGTGGAGGCGTGACATGACCAGGATCAAGCCACCGATCATATTGAACATATAAGTAAATAGTGAAAGTCATTCATCAATACGATAGGTGTTTTCATAATCAAACATAAACAAGTGTGTAGCGGAAGCAATAATAAGTTGAAGTGTCACAAAATAGTGTATCATAACATCCAAAAATCTGTGACCACAACGACTGCGCCTCCCGTGCAAGCTCCAAGAGTACCTATGGTCCTGCAAGGCATGTAACAGAGGGTCAACAACTAGTTGAGCGAGTTCACAGTAAGTAGGTAAGTAAGTTCGTTGCATAACTATGCATTATTAACTAAGCCGTTGTGTAGGTTCAATTGGTGGGGGCTTCCCATGTTTGTATTTACTATTAGTGGGGGCTTCCCATGTTTGTATTTACACTAGACTATTTGTAACCATAAGTGTTCTTCTTAACCCGAGAACAGTAGTACGTACAAGGTTTACGTAGGTTTTACGTAAGTGCCCTTCTTTACCCGAGGACAGTGGTACGCGTGGGGTTTACGTAGGTTTTACGTAATTGTCCTTCCTGACCCCGGAAGACAGTAGCATATGTGAGTTTACGTAGGTTTTACGTAAGTGTCCCTCGAAACCTGAGGACAGTGTTAAGTACTTGTTTACGTAGGTTTTACGTAAGTGCCCTGCTTAACCCGAGGACGATGGTAGATAGTCTAGTAGCCGTGTAAGTACGAGTAATTGTTAAATCCCATCATTCAACCCATTCCCAATCCCCGGGAATCCCATGCCTTGGTAAGGGTGTGAACTCACCTTGTTTTGCTCGATATGCTAAAGGAATACACACGCTCACAGTTAATCAATCACGACCTATAGTACGCACGTATGTATAATCAGTTTCGAGTTCGCAATGTTTCACATGCAATCTATGTCATAAAGTGCTCAGCAATTATCATCGTGTAACACGTAACAGTTAACCAAATCCATATAGTTCATGTACCACATATATGTCCTTCACAGTTTATTCCAATATAACAATCCATTCATACCCTTAACAGAGTTGGCATTTAGCAGAACTAACAACTAACTAGTACAGAGTTAATAGCTAGTAATGTCATATGCTTCAGGATTAACAAAGTCAACAAGCTTAACAGAAATAAGATGCCTAACAGTACTGATGAACTAGTAGAGATAATAAACTAACAATGTTAGTTAAATAACTGCATTTGTAACAAATAGAGTTAACCATCTAACAACTTAACAGAGGTTTACCTGCTTAACAGAGTTACACATTTAACAACTAACTGAGTTAACAAGATAAATAACTTAACCAAGTTAATAACTAACTAAGCAATTAAACCAATAATGTTACTGAATAATATAACGAAATCACATGTGACAGATAGGGCTTTGGTGAAATCCCTTTATGGGCCGAAATCACCTTTATGGGCCGAGAACACCTGGGCCGAAATCCCCTAAGGTGTTTTCGTTGATGTGTGGATTTCGTGAGGTGGGGGTGTTTTCGGCAGTCATCATCATCAACGAACAGCAACCTTAACAACACTACAGTTACGCTTTCAACTAGCAATCGCCAATCAGAAGAATCGACATCATCTCAACAGATTTTCAACAATCAATAAGCATAATCATCATCATTATTATACCAATCACATATATATAATAACCAGATATATACACATACGCAGACATGAAACAATCTATCGAAAGTTATACACAATAAACCACGGTGCAAACTAACCGAGATGTAAAACTGATGGATTGACCGAAAACAAGGGCTCCGTAGGCTTGCAATCGCCGTCACAGTTAGAGAGGTGCTCCAGGTTTTCTGTCGATTACTGATTTGGGTGTAGATAAGGAACAACATTATAACTAATTAGTACTGGGCCTAAAGCCCATTTGCTGATTTCGGCTATTAACAGTGGACGAAAACACTTTGGTGTTTTCACCACAGGGTGTTTTCAGGTGGTTTAGGGTATTGGCCAAGGTTCTATTGTTTTGTTTAAAAAATCATAAATTAACACCACCATATTTTAAACACACACAAATGTTGCACGTCAAATATATATACAAAGCACAAACAACACCCATCATGTGTAACATACCAACTACAATACGATCTAACATATTACAACGTGTCCGGTTGTGAAACAAACAAGTCGTGTATCGGACAAACTAAACAATTAACGTGCAATAGTGCGACACTGGAATCTTGGAAACTCGAGTTGTCACAGGAGCTGTCTTGGGACAAATAAAAGAAAAGCATTTTCACCCAATTTATTATGCTAGTAAAATACTTAACGATGCACAAGAAAATTACACAACAACTGAAAAAGAATTACTAGCTGTGGTATTTGCTTTTGATAAATTTCGTTCTTATCTTGTTCTTTCTAAAACTATAGTCTATACAGATCATGCAGCCATTCGATATCTCTTCAAAAAGCAGGACACAAAACCACGTTTGATTCGGTGGATTCTACTCCTCTAAGAATTTGATATTGAAATCAAAGATAAAAGAGGAGTAGAAAACACCGCAGCAGATCATCTTTCACGCTTAGAAGACCCAGCTTTAGAGGCAACCAGGGACGAGCAAATCAACGAAAAATTTCCAACGGAGTCCCTAGAAATGGTGGAATACAAGGAAGATCCATGGTACGCCGACTATGCTAACTACCTAGCTAGCGGTATAGTCGCTAAGGGTTGGCCACATCATCAAAGAAAAAAATTCTTTGCCAATGTGAAACACTATTTTTGGGAAGATCCATATCTTTTCAAAATGTGTGCCGACCAACTCATCCGACGATGCGTACATGGCAGTGAAGCACGAAGAATTCTCCGCCATTGTCACGAAGGTCCATATGGAGGACATCATGGTGCTGCAAGTACCGCACAAAAGGTATTTGATTCAGGATTTTATTGGCCGACCATTTACAAAGACGCCCAAACTCTAGTCAAGACATGTGATGCTTGCCAAAGAACAGGTAATATTTCTTCCAAAAACGAAATGCCACAAAATGGTATTCTTGTTTGTGAAATTTTTGATGTGCGGGGACTCGACTTTATGGGACCTTTCCCACCGTCGAAAGGAAACAAATATATACTTGTGGCAGTAGACTACTTGTCTAAATGGGCCGAGGCCGAGGCACTTCCAACAAATGATGGAAGAGTCGTGGTAAGATTTCTGAAGAAATTATTCTCTCGTTTTGGCACACCTAAAGCATTAATAAGTGATAGAGGTACCCATTTTTGCAACCATCAACTTGATTTTTTTAACAAGATATGGGGTCTATCACCGGGTCACAACAACATATCACCCTCAAACAAACGGACAAGCCGAAGTGACTAATAGAGGTTTAAAACGAATACTCGAAAAAACCGTAGGGTTAAATAAAAAGGAATGGGCAGATAAATTAGATGATGCTTTATGGGCTTTTCGAACTGCTTATAAAACAACAATAGGTACAACCCCATATAAGCTTGTCTATGGAAAAAGTTGTTACTTGCCAGTAGAAATTGCACACAAAGCCTACTGGGCAATTAAAAATGTGAACTTAGATTTAGAATTTGCTGGTAAAAATCGATTTTGTCAATTAAATGAATTAGACGAGCTTAGGAATTATGCATACTCAAACTCAGAAATTTACAAGGAAATAATGAAAAACTTGCATGACAAACATATTAAACCTAATGAATTTTGAGTGGGAGATCTAGTTCTCTTGTTTAATTCACGACTTCGACTGTTTCCTGGTAAATTAAAGTCTAGGTGGTCAGGACCTTTTTCCATCACCCATATTTTCCCACACGGTGCAGTAGAAATTAAATCTCGGAATGGACCTCCATTCAAAGTCAATGGCCAACGGCTGAAACTCTATCAAGGATTTATTGAGGATGAAGAGGAAGAAATCTCGCTTCAAACAGTCGATGAGTAAAGGCAACAACATCATACCTTGTAAGTTACGAACGATTGGGACGACATCTAAATCGGTAAGTCTTCTAACCAAACTTTTTGGGAAACAAGGGCACTCACACGAGCACTATATAAAAAAAAATTCAACACTTTGCTCGGCACGGGGCCGTGTCCGCTGGACTTAGGGCCGTGTCCGCGCTACTGTCGGGATAAAACCCCTTTTTCATAACAGTTACTTCATTCCACACACCCCGTTTCCCCGAAAACGCTCTGGTTCCAGGCGATTTTCCGCAAATTTTCGACGTCTCCTATCATTATAACAACATCAAGGTATGATTCTATCACTATTATTAGTTAGATTTAGCATTTGCATGTAGTTAAAACTTCAAAAATTTGGGGAAAAATCTAGGGTTCTTGAACTACACCCGGATCAAACCTCAAATTTTTGCTTTAATCTGTTAGAATTTAGTTAGATTAGTGTTAAAGGAAGTAAATCCACTTGTATTGTTCATAGATTCGTCCGATTTCTCACAAAAACCCAAACCCTTGTTTTTGAGCCGAAAAAGATAAAATTGAATGGGTAAACGGGTTGTTTTGGGAAAAAACGGCACTTGGGGTTTCATTTTCGGGGGAAACCGCACCTATTGGACCAAAAATTTTCAAGTTTTCAAAACCGGGTCGAAAAATGATGTTTTTGAGTAGCAGACGCCTGGACACGGGGCCGTGTCCGCTGAACACGGGGTCGTGTCCAGCTCGCTGTTTGCAGTTTTGTCCGAAAATTCTAATGTTTTGTGCTAACTCTTGATGTATTCTTTCAGATGGCAAGGAAGTTCACAAGGTTTAACGCAAATGAGCTCGATGCTAGGGCTAGATACGAAATACTTCAAAGAAGACCGGAGGAATACCCAAGGCAAGCATGCACCAAGTTGTTAGCATTGGTGAACCAACTCGACCGCTTCAACAACCATGTCACCGGCCCACTAAGAGTCGCTTTAACAACTCGACTTCGTTCCGTCCACGAGTGCACTTTGGAATTCTATAGCACCTTCACGTTCAGTTCAAGGTGCGACCCATTCGACAATGATTGAGTAGCATTCCGATGTGGTGGAACTAGGTACTCGATTTCAATGGAACAATTTCGGTCGATCATTGGGTTGTATGCGGAAGAAGACGCGGGTAATGAGGAAAATACCGGAGGGATGCGAGAGATAGATGAAAACGATTGCCAAGCCGTGTGGGCTCAGATTGGTGAAGGGCACTACAATCCGAGCAGCACTAAGAGCACTAAGTTGAGGGATCCGCTCTACCGATACATCCATAGGCTCCTCGGCTACTCTCTTAGCCAAAGGCATGATAGCGGTGGCGTTGTTGGGTTAAGAGATTTGGTTGTCCTCCACTGCATCCATAACCGCAGACACCTTGATGTTCCTTTCCTCCTGCTCCGAAACATGCATTTGAACCGACTTGCTACTGCACCAACCCCTATCTTCTTTGGGGGATGGGTATACCGTCTCTTCAAGCACTTCACGAACATACCGAGATCCTTCGAAAGGAGTCCATGGTTGGGAAGAGTGGATGTACACATCTGCCGCTCCATGAACTTAATTTATGAGGCTGAAGACGGGTCGGTTAGCTTCCAAAGGATGCAGGGACATGCATGGAACCCGCAAGAGGCACTTGTCCTTCACGCTCCACAACATCATCAGTACCAGTATCAGCCCCACGGTGATCCGGGCCAATCCTCCTCAGGAGGCGGTTTTCCTAACTTCCAAAGTTTACATGATTTATTGCAGGAAAACATCATGTGCACCAGGAACACCTATAACATGGCAAGCAACACGTACAACCGGGTTAGAGCGATCGAGAGAAACATATCCGATATCCAAGATGATATTGGAAATATCCGGGAGTACATTGCGGGGCACGGTGGAGATGATGATGAGGATGAAGACATGGACTAGGCGGGAGGAGCGGAGGCAGAAGTGGTTGGTTGGTGATCCCCCAGGTTAACCTTTTTATCTTGAACAATTTCCGGCCTGCGTGCCGTGTGTCGAACATTTTACTTTCCTTTAACTCTTTTATTTTCTGCATTTCTTTTTCTTTTTAACTTTGTGATGGATGGGATGTTGAAAGTTGGTAATTTAGGATGTTTGCTATGGTTTGGTGTAGTGTTTATTGCTAAAACAGGTACATACGAGGCTTAGAGCACTAAACCTTAGTGCTACTAAAGCTGGGACAGGAAAACTAGAGCCAGAAACCTGTTTTTCAACCCTGCAGATTGTCTACACGGGGTCGTGTCCAGCCGACACGCCCCCGTGCCCACTTCCCCAGACCTGCTATTTGTCTAAACCTACAGACTTTTGCCAGACACGGGGTCGTGTCCAGCCGACACGCCCCCGTGTCCACCTTCTGTAAGTTTTTTGTTACTGGCACCTGAACACGGGGTCATGTCCAACAAACACGGGGCCGTGTCCAGGCGCCCAGTGACACAAATTTTTGCTTTTTCACACCTTTTACACATTTAATCAACCTAAAAACTTATTTTTGGGACACATTGAGGACAATGTGTAATTTAAGTGTGGGGCGGGGGGATGCTAAAACCTTGAATCTTGCAAGTCCTAAATACAAGCCTTACACAAAACTCATTGGAACCGCTAATCACCCCAAATTTTTTTCAAAAATTTTCATTTTTTTACTTGTCTAGGTTTAATTTGGGAATTTCAAAATTCTAAAATGGTTATATTTTTACAAATTTACAACCGATAGCGTGGTGATAAAAAGAACCAACATAAGAAATTTATGAAAAGGCATGGCAAGCTTAGTTAAAATTTAGAGTTAATTGCCATTTTAGTCCCTGTGGTTTGGGCCATTTTGCCAGTTTAGTCCAAAGGTTTCATTTTTAACATCTGGATCAAAAAAGGTCTCGTCGTTGCCATTTTGATCCAACTGACTTAACTCCATCCATATGTGTTAGGTCTGCCAAGGGCATTAATTCAAGGTAATTAACAATCAATTAGCTATATACATAGCAGCCCGAATTCGTAGATCTTAAATTTTTGATTAATTGCTTGTGTGTTACCCTAATTTACTAATAATCAGTCAATCATTTGTTTAAATCATGGTGATATCCAGCCATTATCATCGACAAACCAGGTTCCTCTACTAAATTTTGGGGTTTTTCTTCTCGACCGATTGTTTAAACGAATTATTGCCGGTGGTCTTGATCAACCAAGAACCAAGTATGTTTGTTATCATCATCATATCTACTAATCCACCTCTAAATTGTGTGATATTTCCTCCTATTAAGGTGTTTCATTTAGGACTAGTGGGGAACCCACGCGTTACGGCGGGATCGATAATTTATAACAGTAAAGATGTAGCAGCTGTTGTAAATATCACTTGTATAGGTAATTATAATATACAAATCAAAGTGCGTATACACAATGATGACTCCTTTAACTATATACTTACAATTACTACAATCTAAATGGTATATGTAGTGATTGTAAGTATATAGTTAAAGGAGTCATCATTGTGTATATGCACTTTGAATTATATATTATAATTACCTATACAAATGAT
>JARYGA010009208.1:0-29686 GCA_030545235.1 Helianthus tuberosus | reverse complement strand
TTTTTTGGGAAATGAGTTAGGTTAAATATAATATGTTTTCGTGCTTATTTTATGAATGTTTGGTAAAATTTGTTTCGAATTGAGTGGAGTTAAATCAGGGTTTCTTTTTTTCCCTTTTTTTAAAAAGTTCTAATGAATCTCTTTTAATTATACGTGTCAACTTTTCCGTTACATGTGTTACATTTTCTATGTATGAGTCGGGTCACATATAATACATTATGATTGTACGATATAAATTTGATTTACTTTATGTTTTGATCCAATCGCAATGCTTATATAGGTTACATTGAGTTCAATCGGGAAACGTCGAAACACGCGTTTTCATATGATTAACACATTACATAACATTTGGACTAATCTATTCGATGTTTGTGACGTACCCGCGCTGCAACGCGTTGCAGCGCGGGTCTTATTGCTAGTAACTAGACAAATTTTAACTATTGATCATAAACTTCTAACTTTTCCTATATTCATGCCAAAAGAAATACTCGAGATATTTTGATTATTGATCATATACTTCTATAAACTAATGTGTCAAATCATGTGCTCTAATTTTGTTTTTTGAATGAATCATAAGGAATTACCGGCCTTTCTATTTTTAATTAAACTATACTTTAGTTTAGTGGAGGATTCAGCCCATTAATTCAAGGATATTAATTTTTATTTTTTTATCTTACAATCATATAACAATAAAAAAAAATATGTTAATGAATAAAGGTAAACAAATGTCTAATAGATTTGTCCTCTTCATGTTTTCATAACTTGAAATTGTTTCATTACATTGTCGTCTTTTGCTTTAACCACTACTACAAAACAGAGCTTTAGACGGGGTGATATGGGTTTTAAGACGGTGTTTTCAACACCGTCTTAAAGCACACTGGTTTAAAATCATGTCTTATTAGACGGTGTTCAAATTGAACACCGGCTTAAACTTGGTGAACCCCGTCTTTTAATATCAAAACATTTATTAAAAAAATATTTTTAACACCGTCTTATAAACTTGGTGAACCCCGTCTTTTAATATCAAAACATTTATTAAAACAAATACTTTTGCTGTTTGGAGGTTATACACTTGTAAAGAACTCAAATGATCATATCGATGTCGTAACCTATCTGATTAAGATCGATTCCCGACTCTCTCACCAATGCCACTCGACCAGTCCTCGCCACCTACAAATAATAACCCAACCAGACACTGTTAGTGGCGGAACAAACAAACAATTTATGCTGTAATTAGTCTGTCACAAATTCCATAGGACACCAATAACGTTTGCAGCGTGAATAGCTTATTAAAGTCTCCCGTAAACAAGGAAAACAAAGTAAAAGAAACGAAGATCGAGAAAAACTTACCCCAAGTGTAATAGTATGATCGGAAACATCAACAGGTTTGGCGCGAAAGATGGTGGCGATGTCCAGTACATCCCTTCGAGCAGCAGCATTTGCGGCAACTTTGATCAGCATTAACTCGCGTTCCGAAAATGGTAAGTAGGTGATATCTTTGACCCGAGTATTTCACTTCATTAGATCACAAGTTTTCCATACTAACAAAACGATATCGGTCAGTTTTGTAGAATAAGTTACCTCGTGAACATCCACCAATTTGTAGAACTGCTGAACCAACTTGCCGATAGACTCATCTGCATGAACTTTTTTTTTTATCTTTGTAGTATGGAATTATGTAAACGTATTATAACCAATAACCATTTTCAAAATCATAACGCAAACTAAAGGTACTGGAATAAACATTTAAACTTCAAAAAAAAAAACATTTAAACTTCTAAAAAATAGCCAATACGCCAAAAATGAACATTACTAAACATGTGACAATGCCAAAGCATGAAATACTGACCGCTGAAGAGAAAGAGCAGCTGCTGGCAAAACTCAAACTTGCTGAAAATCAGGTAAGAGTATCAATTTCAGATTCAAACTATCAGATTTATAATTTTTGGCGTGAACGATTCACATAAACGCACTTTGTTCTAACGAAAGACTATAACTTTCAGATGCCATATATGATGGAGACTAATGCCATAGCTAGGTACTACGGACCAGAGAAGAAGCAGGTGGTCAAGATCACATATAACAACAAGATAACCAGGTCGTTTGTCACATATCGCTGTGTGAAATAAAGTAATTGAAATCAGTTAGTAATTTATATAAAATCTCACATTTTATTTCATGACTTTATGTATATCTTTAATAACAAAGATATCATGTTATAATATATTAGAAAAGACATATAAAAAATGTAAAAAAAAAAAAGATAAAGCCAGAAGGATCGAAATTTGTCAAGTAGGAATGTAAAATAGGATATAACTATCAACATGAATTATCATATACATATAATCAAATATTAGCACTGTTTCTCAACAAAATATACTAATTAACACTTCAAACAAGTTCACTGCATAACTTTCTCTGCATCGTTGTATATGAAATTTGCATCAATTTTCAAAACAATTAATCAATAAAAAACTCGTCTCACTTACATGTTCAAGTTTCCAGCAATCCGTCTCTCAGCTTATCTAACACAATCAAGAACAACCAGCTTTCCGTTATCATCACGATAAGCTCCCTACCAAATTAAAAAAAAAAATCCATCTAAATTGACCTCAACCGAACAAAAAATAGGGTTTTAACTTTAAATCAGAGGAACAAAACCTTAGATGAGACACAAAAAGGGACTTACAACGCCAACATTAACTTTATCAGGATGAGGATCCGCAACTTTATGGTGGTTGTTGCAAGCGGTCATGCTGGCTGTGAACGGTGGTGGTTGCTGCAATTGGGGTCTCCGGTGATGGATTCTTGGAGAGGAATCAAATTAGGAGGCAAATAGAAGAGAAAAAAAGGGGGAGATCTAAAATTTTAGGGAAAGTAAAAGAGGGGGGAGATCTAAAATTTTGGGAGTAGATGAGAGGGAGATAAAGTGGGTTATGCAGAAATTAGTATAAGACGGTGTTTAAGCATTAGACGGGGTTCTTTTAATTTTTATTAAATATTTATAAGACGGTGTTAAGAGACAACACCGTCTAAAGGTCGGAGAAATTACTATAAGACGGTGTTTAAGCATTAGACGGTGTTCTTCTGAATTTTATTGAATATTTTATTTAAAAGATCATGACGTTCATAGTGGTATTGGTTTTAAGACGGTGTTATTACTTTAACACCGTCTAAAACAAATCCTTGACACCGTCTAATGCTACATTTTGTAGTAGTGAACAAAAGTTTCGTTTTCTACCGTACAAACCGCAACATTGTTCAAATATTCCGTGTTTATTCAATTGCGTAAATTCGTCTTGACAAGATTCAATTTAGAAACATATCGTTCAACGGTTTCGGTTGCAACCAGTAAAATCAAAGCTAACTTCACTTACCAATAAATCAAGGGAAAAGAACTATGTGTTCCGTCACCATAAGACGAGCAATATCACTTATTCTATTCAAGTTTGCAAATCTATCATCATCGCCTATAGTGTGACAAAAGGTCTCAACATCACCTAAAAGAGTCATTATTTCTTGTGTAGTAAAATCATCCATATGAATCTCAACAAACGCCACTATCTTAGATGGGTCAAACTTAGAATACTCATTACAACGATTTAAACCTGACATATTTTCTATCAAACTAGTTGTTATCTCACTAAATCAATTTCCCTTGTTCTTGAATTTGAATATCCAAACCGTTACTAAAAATTTCAACTTCAAAAAGTTGTCGATTTGTAATAACATTCTTTCAATTTCTTTGATTACCATAACTTTCCGTCATGTCCAACATTCAAATGTTGTTTTTTTTTATACAAAAAGGTCTCAACATCACCTAAAAGAGTCCTCATACCCATTTTGTCTTAAATCATTTAATGCTTGTTTTGTTCTATTTATCACTTGTATCATTTGGACTTGTATCACTAGCAAACCGATTTTCATCAAATTTCTCAAATTTTCTTTTAAAAAAAATTCCCAATTAGAGATTGTTTTTTAGATTGTAGTTTAATCTTCACTTCAAGGAATCAACTTTCAATTTCAAAGAATTCAAGTCCCTAGTTTAACAAAAAAAAGTAGAAAAGTATACGTTTTTATAAAATTCTATCTAATCAATAATGACAAAAATGAAATCAAAGGACAAAAAACACTCACAAAGCACCAAGGTCAAATGCAGGTCAACGTCGGTCAATGGCGATCAGCACTGCAGTCTGCAGCATGGGCCATATCAGCGTGCAACTCGTCTCCATTGTCCAACGACCAGTCGTTTCCAAATTTTAATTGCCGCCCTTAATCAAAGTTGGATATTTTATTGTTTTGGATTTTGGGGATTGGGGCTAAGTTTATTAAATGGGCCTCGTTTCAATTAAACTATTCTTAATTTGGATTAATTTTATCATTTGGGCTTATTAATTATACAAATTTGGCGCTATACAAAGTTTGGGCTTAAAAAGAATTATGGATTTTAATAAACTTAAGTATCCTAATTTTTCAGGTGCATTCTCATATTTGTTCAATGGTATCCTTTGTAGACAAAATACATTATGAAGACGGATTGAGCCGTAACCCGTGCTGCCCCTGCTAACACTATATCTCCGCCTCAGATTTAATGGTAATATTTTCTAGAACAAACTACACTTTATATCTATAGAACTTGATGAAAATCATAGCTATAGTTCGTTTTTCATTTTTTTAGTATCTGGTCTATGTGGTGTTGTTTTTTTTTTTTTTTTTTGCCATTTTATTCCATAAAACTAATACTGTTAAAATTTTGCTATTTTTTGAAAGTGTATTCCATTAATTCACCTAAGACTCTATTAGTGCAACTTACTAAGATAATTCAGTAGTTACTATTTGTGTAATTTACTCAATATAAAAACAAACTAAAAGAAATGCAATCTACCATGTAAATATTATATAAATGGTATCTACCATATCAAAATTGTGTTTTTTGTTCAAAACCAAGTCATCAGGATTTTAGATAAGTAATCCTACATGCACCAAATCAACAGACTACAACTAGTTTTCCTATGTGTCAAAATTCAACAATCAAAGTAACCTTTTTACTAATCAGAGTTACAGCTTGACAAAGGGTGCAAACCTTACAAGCATAAAAAAAATAAAGTCAAAAAAGAATATAAACAAAATTCGGCAAATCAATGTATTAATTTAGAATTTACAAGTGAATATAAACAAAATTCGGCAAATCAATGTATTAATTTAGAATTTACAAGTCAAAAAAGAATATAAACAAAATTCGGCAAATCAATGTATTAATTTAGAATTTACTAGAGCACTAACTACTCTGGTAACCAAAAGAGTAAGTTATGTTCATGTTAAAAATATAAACGTATATTCACTTTTATATAAAACATTATTCTATAATTATATTTTTAATGTTTGTTGTTTGTTTTTTAGCATGTTAAATGTTGATTAAAACTTGGGCTTGTTTATGGCATGCTAGATTTTGACATTCTTCAAGAGTGTATTAAAGGTTATAAAACATGATCTTGATTTAAAACATTTTGATTACAATCAACCTTATGAAACTTTACATAAGTTAGCAGCACAAAGAACCTTTTCCATTAGAGTAAATTACAAAAATCGTTCTTTATCTTGACACTATATTGCAAAGTGTGTACTTTATCTTCAAAAATTACAAAAAAACGTACTCGATATTTGCAAACCTTTGCAAGTATGTCCTTTAACCTTAACTCAGTTATTTTTATGGTTAAATCTGATCTAGTGGAACCCACATAAGGGTATTTTGGTCATTTACTATAATTAATAAAATAAACAACTATAAAAAATAATAAATAAAATAATTTTATTTATATATTAGTTATACATATGCAAACACACACATACATTCTCTCTCTATCTCTACATTATATCTCACTCTAACCACCCACCACCACCCACCTGTCGCCGCCACCACCACTATCCACCACCCACCTCTCCCATCGCACGACCACCACCACCACCACTGTGAATCCAAATTCACTTACTAACCCCCAATCCGTGTATTTGGGAAAAGAAAGTCAACAATGGTGACCCCATTTCCAGTCACAAATTCAGCCAGCCACATCCTCCTTCCTACCAGGCTACAAATAAACCAAAACCCCCTTTTGTTGACTTTTCATCCTTTCGAATCGATCATCTTTCAAGTCTTAAATCACGTTTATGACTCCAAATTACCTTCTTCCACTTCAATTGACATTGATAGGCTGTACTCCTGGAACACCGAATTCGGAGAACACAAAGGGTGTGGAGGAGGTGAAGATACAGTATAGAGGAGTGCGGCGGCAGCCGTAGGGAAAGTACGCCGCCGAGATCCGAGATCCGAAACTCGCAGCTAGGGTTTGGTTAGGTACCTTCTACTCTGCCATTGAAGCTGCTAGAGCTTATGATAAAGCTTGTTTTGAAATACATGGGCGCAAAGCGAGTCTTAATTTCCCCCTTGAGAAAGAAGGATGTTACTCACACGATGAAGACTATGGAAGGTGAAGATAACGGAGACGACACCTGTCCTATTAACCCCATCCAAATATTTGACGCTTTGGGGTTTGGGGTTTGGATGCTTGAATCCAGATTGGGTGTTAGTAATTCGCAGTGGTGGTGGTAGTCATGCGGTGGGAGAGGTGGGTGGTGGATGGTGGTGGGAGGTGGCGGCGGCGGCAGGTGGGTGGTGGTGGTCGGGTGATTATGGTGGTGGGTGGTTAGAGTGAGAAAGAGTGTAGAGATAGAGAGAGAATGCATGTGTGTGTTTGCATATATATAACTATATATACACAAAATTCTTTTATTTATTATTTTTTATAATTGTTTAGTAATTAAAGTAAAATACCAAAATACCCTTATGTGGGGTCCACTAGGTCAGATTAAACCTTAAAAAATAATTGGGTTAAGGCTAAACAACAAACTTGCAAGGGCTTGTAAATGTCGAGTACGTTTTCTTTGTAATTTTTGAAAATTAAAGATGTGACAACCTGTACTCTCGTGTCGAGAGAAGGGTATTTTAGTAATACGTGCGCGTATTAATAATTTACTATTATTGTTATTATTAGTACTATTATTATTGTTAACCCGTTATAAAATTGAGTGTTATGATAAGCGGGTCGGTCAGTTAAACGTAACACCCGAAACATTACGGATCCATTCGCATGAGCCCAAGCCCAACCCAACAAACATAAATCAAAACCCTAGCCTATTTATACATCCTATTCTTCTACCCCCCCCTTCTATTTTAAAACCCCTAAATAGAAACACATCAGCCGAAAATGTCGGATTCCCCTTTCCCTCTCATCTCTGCCTTTCCGGTGACCGGAGCCGCATCTCCGGCGACTTCCGGCACCTCTCCTTCTCGACTGATGACCCTCGTCGCACACCCCTCTTTCTTCTACACCTTCACACCCGCCCATCCGTACATCACGACCCTCTATCGCGCACATACATCACAGAGAGAGAGGGAGAGTCTGCTCAGAAAGAGAAGAGGGCGGAGCCGGTGACGGCGACGCCGCCGTGACGGTGGCGGTGGTGTTCTTGTTTCCAACAAACTCCCGACCTGGGCTGACGTTGATGATGGCTCGGGTCATATTCATTTCGATTCCTTGTTCGGGAAAGAGGCTGCGGCAGCAGTCTCGGGTTCTGCTCGGGTCCCGTCTGAAAACCCTTCGGTCAGTATGTTCATATTTTGTGTTTTGATCTTATGACTGCTTGTTTTGTCTATGTGCACAAGGTCCCAAAAATTGATTGAAACTATCGAAATGATTGTCACTATGTAATTTCTTAAAAATACGAAGGTGGTGTGACGTGAACTAGGATTTTGATGATTGATTGGCACTAGTCAATGCTTGATGTTCAGATATATGATATTTTTCCTTTTTGTGATAATATGCCAACTGATTGGAAAATGGATGTTGTTACTGCTTATTGGTTTAGAGGTGAAAAATTGTTTAAAGATGATATTTACTAATATGTTGATGAGATCTACTTATGTTAAGATTAATATAGAATGTAGGTGGTTGATGAAATAAAGTTTGGATTCTGTATGAATGCTATGCTTGTTTAATCAAAATTAATTTAAGTATGAGATAAATGATGTTGAGGATCTTTACTGATTTGATGAAACCATGTAGTTTGAGCTATGTTACAAAGGTGGGTTAAGATGATTCATGTGATAAGAAGGTTATATGTCCCTGATTGATGATTATGTTGATAAAACAATGTTAGAATTATTTAGGTTAGAATGGTTTGGACGGATGTGAATAAATAAAATGAAGAACATGATGAACGGTTTGAAGATGCCATGAATATTTGAATTATGTTGTTTTGATCCAATTTGGTAGTGTACGGTAGAATAAAACATGTTAATAAAATTTGATTGGATAGTACATGCTTATTAAATCTGATTGGATAGTACCATTCGAAGGATTCTAGAAACATCAGCAAAGGTTGCGAGTCGAAACCCATGGTTGCGACTCGAGACCATCGAATGACGACTACTCGAAACCAGGCAGGGCGCTTCAGGAGTCGAGACCAGCACAGTTGCGACTCGAGATCTCCTGGTCTCGACTCGAGATGAGACTCGAGACCTCTACGGTTGCGACTCAAATATGCACTACTCGAGATCTTCGACTGCAACTCAAAATCGCTGGGTTGCGACTCGAGACCTCATAGTCTCGAGTCGAGACTACCTAGTTTCGACTGCAATACTTCACTTAGTTTTTGGGCCGAACAAAATGGGAGTTAGGGACTGTGTACAAATGTTGTTGTTTGACTGTTGGTGTCTAACTAATGTTGACTATTCATGCGTTAGAATAGGCCCAACAACATGCATGCTGGTATGATACGTGTTTCAGTACATTATGCAAAGTGTGTGTATTATACGAAATGTGAATCTACGTGCTACGTGTTAGATACGTGTAATTTATACGCGGCGTTACTTGCACACGAACCTAATAAATATGTATAACCATAATAGGGTATGGTTGACCAACCTAACACGTGTAAATTTACTACCGAGCAAACCAAAGGTGAGTTCACTACTTATTACTCAAAGCATGCGTTCCCGGTGGTTGGGAAACGGAACGAAACACTTTTCCTGGTTTGGGACTTCTTACTATCTCCTTGTGCGGGATACGGTATTTCTATCTCCTTGTGTGGGATACGGGTAACAACACTATTCCCTTGTGAGGGATACAAACTTAATTTTCTTCCCTTGTTACTGGGAACAAACTTACTTACTTCCCTTGTTACTGGGAACTCTTGGTTAATTATGGTTTATACGGAATGCAACGAGCAACACTAAACGAAACTCTATCACTTAAGTCCCTACCATTTAATACCGATTAGTCGCCGGGGCCTGGCGAACGGGTTATTAGTTAATAGCGCTATTTAGGTGTAACCAGCCTCACACCGACCCTTGTTACTGGGAACGGGCGTGAACTAATAGACTCAGGCAAACCGTCAATGATGATAGAACATTGACAAACGGGGCACTGCGGAAACGTACGGTTAAGTAAGTATTCGGTATTGGAAAAACAGTTTAGTTGCTCACTTATGGGGTAGCTCCCCATGGCATGTATAAACGGATAAATTAACTGGTTGAAACAAGTTTTTGGAAATTAAAACTGGAAAACTGTAAACACGTGAACTCGCCAACGTTATGTTGACACTCTACTGCATGCTTTGCAGGTTGCTCGGTACAACTTTGGACGGACGTTGCAATCGGATGGAGTACGTGGTTCGTAAGTAACACGATAATAAACTTGTGGTTTCAATTATGATGCGTCTTCCTTCCCTTTCCGCTGTGAACTTGAACTATGTGTTGAAAAATTTAAATTAGGTCACTAATTATGCTAATGTTTATAACAATAACTAATCCGTTCAAAATAATTAGTGGCTAAGATCCTGGTCGTCACATGCCTTGCGGTAATACTCCGCGTGTGGATTTTGAGGGTGTGACAGATTGGTATCAGAGCCATTGGTTATAGCGAACTAGGTTTTAAATATAAAATATTTTGGTTTGAGAAATAAAATATTTTTATATATGAAAACCAGACTATAACCGTTCTTTAATGAAAACCACAACGACACCACACTCCGGATTGCAAGGTTCGTCGACCTCAGATGCTCACCTGGTAATGGTAGGCTAACGGCATTTAATTGTGCATAACTTATGTGTGTAAACCCACATGTGTGTATGTGTGTCATTAGCATTTATATATGTTAGTATGTGTGCGTATATTTAGTATTTAACACAGTGGATCATACGAAGGCTAGGCTAGCGTGTTACATGTTAAACAGGAGCGAGTCCTCCTAAACTTGGTTCGAAACCACGATACACTAAGGACAAGGAACCAGTTATCCTAATCCCTCACCCACGTATTACCTGATATTATCCCTGGACTGTGGATCGACGCGAGGGACGTTCACTCGATAGACCTGCCCAGGAGAGGCCTGCTACGAAGCACACAGAGAAGTTACGAGAACGAATCGACGAAGGGGAGCCACCCCTATATCATGGGATATTAGAAGGAACGACGACGTCATTCGCATCCCTTTCACTTGCATATTTCTTTTCCCGACTTAAGTAGTGAGACTTGTTCCCTCACCCGACTGATCACCTGGATTCTTAAAGCATTCTAGTAAGTCTACACCTTTCGGGTTTCAGTTTGCACATCTCGAACACGAAAAACATGCGCGGTGTATGCTTCTCATTTTAGTGCCAGCAATCGTATCACATTTCCATCGACCGCGGAGTTATTTCTCCCTAATTCCTCATTACATGGTTAATCCTTATTCGAGTTGAACCTTGTACCTTAGCACGCCCCAAAACTCAGCAAATTGATATCTTCCTTTACAAATCGGCGTATTTGGAAGCGTGGCAAGACGAAGACATGAGCCAGTCAACTCATCGACGAGTACGGTGACCCAGATGCTTACCTTACCCTTCGTTTTCTTGAACCGTTATTCTTTGACGACTTTTCTGATTTCGTTAATCCTTTCGCAAGCTTTTGTATGAATCTGTGTTTATTACTCCAGATGGTATCCCTGCTTCTACCGTTTCTTCATCACAATATCCACGTTTCTTCATACGGGAACCTTGACCAGATTTCTCTCCAGATAAATGAATTCGGCAAGATCGACCTTTAGTCGACAAACTTCATAAACCTTGAAAATTGGCAACATTTACCTCAATCGTGCTTTTTCGAGAGCCCGTTTCCGCAGTTTCACATCAACCCCCCCTCCCCCCCGACGACGCAAGCACTACTTCGGACTCGTCCTCACGACTTCGGTAGTCTATTCAAATTTGGTTACTTACCGGTTTTGGAGATCACAAACTCGTTTTTCGCATACGGCTCAACTCATAACATCTTGTTAGACGTTTTAGTGAACCTAAACCCCCCCGACCCATACGACGACCGTCCTTCTCTATCATTGGTTCTTGTTGTGCCATTCATACCGACGTAACACCTCTTATCGGCAAACCGACGTTCTTTATTCTAAACACCCATAGCTCGTGTACGACCAGCTACCTCATCGACATCAGATAAGTCTCTATTGTCGATCCCAAAGCCTTTATGTTTTGTCTCAGGTTGAACGCATCAGACTTGACTACCCGTCTCTCATGTTTTCGCTACTCGCGTTATGCTCCACGAATTCCGTGATCCTTATCCTACTCTATTCTGCACAATTCTACGTTTGGACGAATTACTTTCTACGAACTTCACTCGTTGGAGCAACGAGCCAAGTATACCGCGAAGGTAAAAGGTATTGCAAGAACTGTTATTCGACACTTGTTTCTTACGACGACGTCTGAACCTATTCCGAAAACCAGTGGGAATCAGGACGACTCCTCCGTGCTACCCTGCACCTCTACAACTCAAACCGCCTGCGTAAGGTTTCCCACACACGACTTTTAACGTCACAAAGCCCGCATTTCTCGACCTTATACTCGACTGCTCACGATTTTGACTCAAAAGAGTATCACCTGACATTAGGGAGATGCACAATAATCCGCAACTCCAGCAATTAAAAGATATTCTACGAGGTGCTTCTATCTTATTCTATCCTGTCCAAAGCATTGATGAAATGTCTGCTAATAACGGCACGCGACCAAAGAAACCGACAAGTTTTCGAACCTACAACCATCTACTTGATAGAAGTAGCTACGGGGCATGGAGTGCCAACTTCTACTGTCCATGATCGTAATCCACGTTTTGCATCCGATTCGTCGCAAGCTGCGGCAAGACCCTTTGGCTCACTGTTAGACATGAGCACTGTTTATACCCGCGGATGGGTGGTCAACCGAACGCACTCTCCGAAACCCTAGAAGGCATGTGTTATCGACGATGGAAAACAAGTGACACTTCCTTTTCGTAGAATCTCTTCCAACAACAATTACCACACTAGCATTTGGCAGCACCATTTGAGGCATTGCACGAACGCAAATGCCAGTCACCTCTACGTTGGGCGGAAGCCAAATTACCGACCCAGAACTTGACGCAACGGGTAGGATTGCCCAAAACTGACAACGTATGGCGGCAGTTCCAGACCGTCAGAAAGACTACGCGGATAAGTGTAGGAAACCTCTAGAATTCCGAGTCGGAGACTGGGTTCTACTTAAAGTTTCACCCTGGAAGGGTGCGGTACGTAAGCTTAATCCGCGATATGTTGAACCGTTCGAAATTTCCGAAAGGATCGGTAAGGCTGCTTACATATTAAATCTGCCTGAAAAGCCGAGTGCTATGCACAACCTCTTTCACGTGCCTAATCTGAAGAAACGTCTGTCAGATGAAACATTCGTTGTTCCTTTTTAGGAACTCGCAATCAGCAACAAGCTACGCTTCGTTGAGAAACCGGTTAAGATTAAGGATCAAGAAATCAAAACCCTCAAGCATGGTATAATATGCCAACAGATCGAGTTCGTTGGATCTCGCACCGTGGCCCAGAGCTTACCTGGGAACGGGGAGACCAGATAATGCACATGTATCCCCGGTTGTTTACAAACGTTACTTCCAGCACTGAGGCTACAACTGGATTTTTGAAGAAAATCCAAACCAACAGGGGAATGATGTGACACCCCACGAAAACGTTTAAACACACTAGCTTGTCAGGGGCTGCGTGCTAAATTTCGGGACGAAATTTCTTGAACTTGGGGATAATGTGACACTTCGGGTCTTCCTGTACGTTTCTTGGATGCTATAAATAATTTTGTGAAATTCTATACTAAGTGGAATACGTACGAACTCTGTGGTTTTGTGCTACGTGATTTTCGTGCTATGTGATTTTATGTGCTATGTGGCTTACATATTCATTCTGTGAACTTTCGTGAACTACGTGTATTTATGTATATCAATAAGGTTACTTACGAATCGTATATCTTAGCTTAAATTTCGAGGACGAAATTCCAGTAACATGGGGAGAATGTGACAACCTGTACTCTCGTGTCGAGAAAAGGGTATTTTAGTAATACGTGCGCGTATTAATAATTTACTATTATTGTTATTATTAGTACTATTATTATTGTTAACCCGTTATAAATTTGAGTGTTATGATAAGCGGGTCGGTCAGTTAAACGTAACACCCGAAACATTACGGATCCATTCGCATGAGCCCAAGCCCAACCCAACACACATAAATCAAAACCCTAGCCTATTTATACATCCTATTCTTCTACCCCCTTCTATTTTAAAAACCCTAAATAGAAACACATCAGCCGAAAATGTCGGATTCCCCTTTCCCTCTCATCTCTGCCTTTTCGGTGACCGGAGCCACATCTCCGGCAACTTCCGGCACTCCTCCTTCTCGACTGATGACCCTCGTCGCACACCCCTCTTTCTTCTACACCTTCACACCCGCCCATCCATACATCACGACCCTCTATCGCACACATACATCACAGAGAGAGAGGGAGAGTCTGCTCAGAAAGAGAAGAGGGCGGAGCCGGTGACGGCGACGCCGCCGTGACGGTGGCGGTGGTGTTCTTGTTTCCAACAAACTCCCGACCTGGGCTGACGTTGATGATGGCTCGGGTCATATTCATTTCGATTCCTTGTTCGGGAAAGAGGCAGCGGCAACAGTCTCGGGTTCTGCTCGGGTCCCGTCTGAAAACCCTTCGGGCAGTATGTTCATATTTTGTGTTTTGATCTTATGACAGCTTGTCACTATGTAATTGATTGAAACTATCGAAATGATTGTCACTATGTAATTTCTTAAAAATACGAAAGTGGTGTGACGCGAACTAGGATTTTGATGATTGATTGGTGTCACGGCCCCCGACCCGGTTTGACCCGTTTCAGGAGCCGCGGGACAGAAATCCCGTGGTATTTATTTAATTGAGTTTAACAGCGGAAGTTTATTTATCAGGATCGTTTAAAGCTAAAATTTTCCGATTTATTTTATTTCACATTTCGGGATAAACCCCCGATATTTTACAATATTTTGAAATCGTTATATTACAAAACTTATTTCTTTATTTTATAATGAGCCACTTTCTCAAGCTTGAAATGCTTCTCAGCACTTTTCCTGAATTACAACAGATCACCTGAAACATGTTTGAAAAAGGTTTTGTCAGCGGGAAATACTGAGTGAATCATTCTATTTACTAAAATGACACATTTTTTATAATTTACAGTATTAAGAGCGATTACAATGTTTCTATTATCAAACCAACTACCCACGGTATTTGTCACTCGACCGAATCTGTGACTATGGTCATATCCCCAATTGGCTGCCCCAATGGTGACGATTATCAAGTAATGTATACAAAACCCCATATACCGGCTGTAACTTGGTGATTACAAAGACTTAATCCCTATAATTATAACTTTGAAAATAAACATGATTTGGAAAGTAATTTGATAAAAAGAGAATGACTCACATTGCTGATTTAATACGGACAGAGTCTAGTCTATGAATTAGCCTGATTAACCTAATTTAGATAACAATGCACACAAAACTGGGTTAGTAATCAATACAGCATTTACGATAACTCACGAGATCAACCATCACAACGAGTGACAAAGTGCTATGCTTAACATCTGTCGAATTAACGACTAATGACAAAGCATCACCCTAATGTGGGCAGCACTTAAACACCCGTTGAGTACATTGATCGATCGGAAAATGAATCGTAGCAGCGATCGTGCTAATACCCTGTTTTGCGGCAGCGATTTGGAATTCGTGTGTTTTTGTGTAGTAATTCGAACGTAACTCAATGTGTATAGTGAATTCTTACGTCGTTTTTCTTTCTGAATTCAAGTCCCACTGTCCTCTATTTATAGGTAATTTTTGACCCTTACGCGGCCCGCGTGAGATTTAAGCTAATCCTTACGCGGCCCGCGTGAGACCTATTTTTAGGCCTAGGGTTGCCACGGTTGGGACTAGCGTTGCTGACTTGACAGTTTTCGTAAATTCCTTTCTGCCAACGTTTTAAGTGGATAATCGTCAATAGGGTTTAACCCCCCCTGAGTTTTAGGGGCCCTAATCCAGATTCTGAAAATTCTGAAAATTTTAGGGTTTGTTCAGAATCACTTGGGTGTCTCAATTAGGGTTTCCCATTGGACTAATTAATTTAATAATTATGACTTTTGATGAGAGTTGTTACATTCTCCCCACCTTAATAAAAATCTCGTCCTCGAGATTTATTGGAATAATTGAGGATACTTTCTCTTCATTTCTGATTCTAGCTCCCAAGTGTATTCAGGTCCTCTCCTTGAATCCCACTTTACTTTAACTAGCACTAGTCGTTTGTGCTTGAGAAACTTCACTTTTCTGTCTTCTATCTGAAGAGGTTTCTCCACAAATTTTAACTTTTCGTTTACCTCTATGTCTTGAAGAGGTACTACCAGAGATTCATCTGCTAAACATTTCTTGAGATTGGATACATGAAATACATCATGTACTCCAGCTAATTCTTCTGGTAATTGTAAACGATAAGCTACTGGTCCTATACGTTGAATCACTGGAAATGGTCCTACGTATCTTGGACTTAGCTTTCCTTTCTTACCGAATCTAACAACTCCTTTCCAAGGAGAAACTTTCAATAGTACTTTGTCTCCAACTTGGAATTCTAACGGCTTGCTTCTATTGTCTGCATAACTCTTCTGGCGATCTCGAGCCGTCTTCAGCCTTTCTTTGATTTGAGTAATCTTATCAGTTGTTTCTTGCACAATCTCCGGACCTGACAATTGACTTTCTCCTATTTCTGCCCAACAAACTGGAGTTCTGCACTTTCTTCCATATAGTGCTTCAAATGGAGCAGTTTCAATGCTTGAGTGATAACTATTGTTATAGGAGAATTCAATCAATGGTAAGTGATCGTCCCAATTTCCACCAAAATCTATCACACATGCTCGGAGCATGTCTTCTAGAGTTTGGATCGTTCTTTCACTTTGCCCATCTGTTTGAGGATGATATGCAGTGCTCAAATTTAGTCGAGTTCCCATAGCTTGCTGGAAACTTTTCCAGAAATGGGAAGTAAAACGACTATCTCTATCCGAAACAATGGAGAGTGGAACTCCATGTAAGGATACAACTTCATCTACATACAATTTAGCCGGTCTTTCCATGCTAAAGGTTTCTTTCATTGGTAAAAAGTGAGCTGATTTGGTTAATCGATCCACAATTACCCAAATCGCATCATTACCTTTTCTGGTTTTGGGTAACTTAGTAACAAAATCCATTGTTATAAGTTCCCATTTCCATACTGGCATTTCTAATTGTTGTAGTAGACCTGAAGGTTTCTGATGTTCTGCTTTAACTTGTGAACAAGTGAGACATTTAGAAACATATCGTGCTATATCCTTTTTCATTCCTATCCACCAAAAGTTCTTTCTTAAATCTTGGTACATCTTATTGTTTCCTGGATGTATAGTGTACCTAGATTTATGAGCTTCTTCTAAAATCTTAGGTCTTAAGTCTCCCTGCTTAGGTACCCAAATTCTACTTTTGTGGAATCTCCAAATTCCATCTGCTCCTTGTTCTGATTCTTTTATTCGTCCTTTCATTCCTTCAGTAACATCCTCTATTGATATTTCTTGAAAATGCTTCAATTGTTCAATTAAATCTAACTGTAGATTTAATCTGAGAGCACGAACTCGTCGTTGTTTCTCATGATACTTACGACTTAAAGCATCTGCAACTACATTTGCTTTTCCTTCATGATATTGAATATCACAATTGTAGTCGCTTAAGATTTCCATCCATCTCCTTTGTCTCATGTTTAACTCTTTTTGCCCAAATATATATCTTAAACTCTTATGATCCGTATAGATAGTAAACTTACTTCCGTACAGATAATGTCTCCAAATCTTAAGGGCAAAAATTACGGCTCCTAATTCTAAATCATGAGTCGTATAGTTTTCTTCATGCTTTTTCAATTGCCTTGATGCGTACGCAATTACCTTCTTGCGTTGCATAAGCACTCATCCGAATCCTAATTTTGAAGCATCACAATATACTTCAAAATCTTCAGTTCCTTCTGGTAAGGCTAAGATTGGAGCATTTGTTAATTTCTGTTTCAAAATCCTAAAGGCTTCTTCCTGTTTAGGTCCCCATTCAAACTTAATGGCTTTACAAGTTAGCTTAGTTAATGGTACAGCTATCTTGGAAAAATCCTTAATAAACCGTCTATAATACCCAGCTAATCCTATAAAACTTCTAATTTCCATTGCGGATTGTGGAACCTTCCAATTGGTAATTGCTTCTATATTAGCAGGATCTACATGAATACCTTCATGATTTACCATATGTCCTAAAAATTGCACTTCTTGTAACCAAAATTCACACTTCGAGAATTTGGCATAAAGCTTTTCTTTTCTTAACAAAGTTAAGAGTGCATGCAAGTGCTGACAATGTTCGTCCTGATTTTTGGAATAAATAAGTATATCGTCTATGAAGACAATTACAAATTTATCCAAATACGGTTTACAGATTCTATTCATCATGTCCATGAATGCTGCAGGTGCATTTGTTAACCCGAAGGGCATGACTGTAAACTCGTAATGACCATACCTAGTTCTGAAAGCAGTCTTAGGTATGTCTTCTTCTTGTACCTTCAATTGATGATATCCAGAGCGTAAATCTATCTTAGAAAAATATCTAGCTCCTTGAAGTTGATCAAAAAGATCATCAATCCTAGGTAATGGGTATCGATTCTTAATTGTAACTTTATTCAATTCTCTATAATCAATACACATTCTCATTGAACCATCCTTTTTCTTCACAAACAACACTGGCGCTCCCCAAGGGGATGAGCTAGGTTGTATGAATCCTTTACTTAGTAATTCATCTAATTGCTTTTTCAGTTCTAACATTTCTGTGGGTGCTAACCGATAAGGTGCCTTGGCTATCGGTGTAGTTCCTGGAATTAGATGAATCCTAAATTCTACTTCCCTGTCTGGAGGTAATCCCGGTAAATCTTCTGGAAATATATCAGGATATTCTGAGACTACTGGTATTTCCTTAAGATCTTTACCCTTAGTGCTAATGATTACCGAAATCATATACACTATTCCTTGTTTTCGTTCATAATTAGCAACTTTCATTACTGATATGAACTTCATGGGCTTACGTGGTTTATCTCCTGTAATCTTAATCACTTCTCCGGTGGGTGATTGAATTTCTATGGAATTCTGATCACAAAGGATTCTAGCATGGTTGGCTACTAACCAATCCATTCCTAATACAACATCAAATTCAGCCAAATTCATCGGCAATAGTTTTGCAGAGAATTTATGTCCTAAAAGTTCTATGTTTCCTTCTTGCAAAACTTTATTTATTTTAACTGAATTTCCGTCTGCTGTTTCAACTGTAAAAATCTGCCTAATATTGGTTAAAGGTAAACTAAGAGCTTGGCAGAATGAAGTATTTATAAAACTTTGGTTTGCACCGGAGTCAAATAATACTTTGGCGTAAACGTTGTGAACTAAGAACGTACCCGCTATCACATCCGGAATGAGTTCTGCTTCTTGAGTGGTCAGCTGAAATGCCCTGGCATTCTTCTTAGTAGTTCCTTCGGTCGCCTTGGGTTTGTTATCTACGGGTTTGATCAATTTAGGACATTCTGTTTTATAATGCCCCGCTTCTCCACAGTTAAAACAGATTACGGTTTTCTTTTTGGCAGTTTTCTTCACGATGTCCTACAGTTTTGCAAAAATTGCAAGTGATATCGCATCTTCCATAATGTTTCTTTTTGCATTTCCTGCAGAATGACGGAGCTGGAGATTGCCCTGTTCCTTTTCTCTTGAAGCTGTTATTATTATTTCCCACACGAAATCCTTGGGTAATTTTCTGAGCTAGTTCCTTTTTCCTATCTTCATCTCTTGTGCGTACCAGTTCATCGGTTAGAGTATTAGCTAATTCTACCGCATCGTCAATAGTGCGAGGTCTCGCAGCTTTAACAATATTGCGGATTTCGCTAATTAGCCCCCAAATATAGCAAGAAATGAGTAACGGTTCTGGCGAAGCCAGTGTTGGTACCACTCTAGCATATTCAAAGAATGTCGAGGTATAACCGCGACAATCTACACCCATCATCCGATGATTTAGAAACTTATTCGTCATCTGTTCCTTTTCATACTCGGGACAGAATTTTCTTTCCACCAAACCCTTAAATTCTTCCCAAGTCATAGCATAAGCTATTACTCTTCCTTTTGATTGTAACACAGTGTTCCACCATTCGAGTGCTCCTTCTTTGAAGAGATTTGATGCGTACATGACTTGATCATCTTTACCACATTTACTTATTGCAATGACTGCTTCGGTTTTCTCTAACCAACGCAGTGATGCAGTTGCTCCTTCATTGCCTGCAAATTTAGTGGGTTTACAAGCAAGGAATTCTTTGAAAGTGCAACCAGGCGTTGCAGTTTTCATTTTCTTGGGTAATGGAGCTTGATGTGGTTCCCTATTATGATTAACATGATTATTGCCTCCGTTTACACTATTACTGAAGTTATCTTCAGTAATCTGTTTACTAGGGACAATTTGTTGCGGTTCGATTGGATTCTTTATAGCAGCAACGAATGCTGGAATAGCATTGGCTATCCCTTGAGCAACAATGTTTTCGATATCTTGCCGAGTCATATATTAATCTCTTGAATGTTGCTCAGACTGATTAACTTCATTTATAGGTTCATTACCACTGTTTGCCATCTGATAATGTATATATAAATTTTATTAGTATTTGCTAAATACAATTATATACAAACAATCAGAAAATTTTACAATACAGGTATAGTCAAAACAATCGATTTCTCGATTTCATTTTATATCTAGTATAGTATGCATCATTACTCACCAATATCTTACAGAGTTTTATTCGTTATTTACAGACTAACTTTACTATTACTATTATACAACCACCGTTTTATCATCGTACTATCTCTCGTCACTTGCCGTTCTAAAAACGCAGTTCCCTCTCATCGTACTTCCATGCAATTTGTCCCCCTATTTCCCTGATTCTACTTCCTGCATCAAACAGCTCTTCACCAAAGTGGCGAAGTTCAGCCATGTTTTCATTACTCATGGGTGGATTAGGTAGGGGTTCTGGATCGAATTGTGGAAGAAAGGAATAAGGATCGTTGACAATATTTTGAAATTGCCAATCGTTTGTCCACCATTCGTCCATTCCTATGGGTTGGGTGTGGACTATTGCGTCTGGAATTGCTGGTTCCCAATTCATAGGGAGTTGGTTTTCAAGTGGATAATTAAAAATATTAGTATTGACAGGCTGGATTGTCTCACAGCTTGCCAATAGGAAATCTATCTCATCTTGAAAGGTCCTTCCCTGTTTTTGATTGGAACTTTCTCCGATTTCGAGGATTTGGTTCGGGATGAACTTCCCTTCTCATTGAATGATCTATCTAATTTAAGATAGATGCTTGACAGCTTTTGCTTACCCATACTGTAACTAACAAATAATCAGTTAATAACACACATAATCACATAATAGTAATTAGGAAAAATTAAGTATTTCTAAATACTTAATTAGCTTAACCCAGTGGCTCTGATACCACCTTTTTCTGTCAGGGCCCCCGACCCGGTTTGACCCGTTTCAGGAGCCGCGGGACAGAAATCCCGTGGTATTTATTTAATTGAGTTTAACAGCGGAAGTTTATTTATCAGGATCGTTTAAAGCTAAAATTTTCCGATTTATTTTATTTCACATTTCGGGATAAACCCCCGATATTTTACAATATTTTGAAATCGTTATATTACAAAACTTATTTCTTTATTTTATAATGAGCCACTTTCTCAAGCTTGAAATGCTTCTCAGCACTTTTCCTGAATTACAACAGATCACCTGAAACATGTTTGAAAAAGGTTTTGTCAGCGAGAAATACTGAGTGAATCATTCTATTTACTAAAATGACACATTTGTTATAATTTACAGTATTAAGAACGATTACAATGTTTCTATCATCAAACCAACTACCCACGGTATTTGTCACTCGACCGAATCTGTGACTATGGTCATATCCCCCAATTGGCTGCCCCAATGGTGACGATTATCAAGTAATGTATACAAAACCCCATATACCGGCTGTAACTTGGTGATTACAAAGACTTAATCCCCATAATTATAACTTTGAAAATAAACATGATTTGGAAAGTAATTTGATAAAAAGAGAATGACTCACATTGCTGATTTAATACGGACAGAGTCTAGTCTATGAATTAGCCTGATTAACCTAATTTAGATAACAATGCACACAAAACTGGGTTAGTAATCAATACATCATTTACGATAACTCACGAGATCAACCATCACAACGAGTGACAAAGTGCTATGCTTAACATCTGTCGAATTAACGACTAATGACAAAGCATCACCCTAATGTGGGCAGCACTTAAACACCCGTTGAGTACATTGATCGATTGGAAAATGAATCGTAGCAGCGATCGTGCTAATACCCTGTTTTGCGGCAGCGATTTGGAATTCGTGTGTTTTTGTGTAGTAATTCGAACGTAACTCAGTGTGTATAGTGAATTCTTACGTCGTTTTTCTTTCTGAATTCAAGTCCCACTGTCCTCTATTTATAGGTAATTTTTGACCCTTACGCGGCCCGCGTGAGACCTATTTTTAGGCCTAGGGTTGCCACGGTTGGGATTAGCCTTGCTGACTTGACAGTTTTCGTAAATTCCTTTCTGCCAACGTTTTAAGTGGATAATCGTCAATAGGGTTTAACCCCCCCTGAGTTTTAGGGGCCCTAATCCTGATTCTGAAAATTCTGAAAATTTTAGGGTTTGTTCAGAATCACTTGGGTGTCTCAATTAGGGTTTCCCATTGGACTAATTAATTTAATAATTATGACTTTTGATGAGAGTTGTTACAATTGGCACTAGTCAATGCTTGATGTTCAAATATATGATATTTTTCCTTTTTATGATAATATGCCAACTGATTGGAAATGGATGTTGTTACTGCACATTGGTTTAGAGGTGAAAAATTGTTTAAAGATGATATTTACTAATTTGTTGATGAGATCTACTTATGTTAAGATTAATATAGAATGTAGGTGGTTGATAAAATAAAGTTTGGATTTTGTATGAATGCTATGCTTGTTTAATCAAAATTAATTTAAGTATGAGATAAATGATGTTGAGGATCTTTACTGATTTGATGAAACCATGTAGTTTGAGCTATGTTACAAAGGTGGGTTAAGATGATTCATGTGATAAGAAGGTTATATGTCCCTGATTGATGATTATGTTGATAAAACAATGTTAGAATTATTTAGGTTAGAATGGTTTGGACGGATGTGAATAAATAAAATGAAGAACATGATGAACGGTTTGAAGATGCCATGAATATTTGAATTATGTTGTTTTGATCCAATTTGGTAGTGTACGGTAGAATAAAACATGTTAATAAAATTTGATTGGATAGTACGTGCTTGTGAAATCTGATTGGATAGTACCATTCGAAGGATTCTAGAAACATCAGCAAAGGTTGCGAGTCGAAACCCATGGTTGCGACTCGAGACCATCGAATGACTACTCGAAACCAGGCAGGGCGCTTCAGGAGTCGAGACCAGCACAGTTGCGACTCGAGATCTCCTGTTCTCGACTCGAGACGAGACTCGAGACCTCTACGGTTGCGACTCAAATATGCACTACTCGAGATCTTCGGCTGCAACTCAAAATCGCTGGGTTGCGACTCGAGACCTCATAGTCTCGAGTCGAGACTACCTAGTTTCGACTGGAATACTTCACTTAGTTTTTGGGCCGAACAAAATGGGCGTTAGGGACTGTGTACAAATGTTGTTGTTTGACTGTTGGTGTCTAACTAATGTTGACTGTTCATGCGTTAGAATAGGCCCAACAACATGCATGCTGGTATGATACGTGTTTCAGTACATTATGCAAAGTGTGTGTATTATACGAAATGTGAATCTACGTGCTACGTGTTAGATACGTGTAATTTATACGCGACGTTACTTGCACACGAACCTAATAAATATGTATAACCATAATAGGGTATGGTTGACCAACCTAACACGAGTAAATTTACTACCGAGCAAAGCAAAGGTGAGTTCACTACTTATTACTCAAAGCATGTGTTCCCGGTGGTTGGGAAACGGAACGAAACACTTTTCCTGGTTTGGGACTTCTTACTATCTCCTTGTGCGGGATACGGTATTTCTATCTCCTTGTGTGGGATACGGGTAACAACACTATTCCCTTGTGAGGGATACAAACTTACTTTTCTTCCCTTGTTACTGGGAACAAACTTACTTACTTCCCTTGTTACTGGGAACTCTTGGTTAATTACGGTTTATACGGAATGCAACGAGCAACACTAAATGAAACTCTATCACTTAAGTCCCTACCATTTAATACCGATTAGTCGCCGGGGCCTGGCGAACGGGTTATTAGTTAATAGCGCTATTTAGGTGTAACCAGCCTCACACCGACCCTTGTTACTGGGAACGGGCGTGAACTAATAGACTCAGGCAAACCGTCAATGATGATAGAACATTGACAAACGGGGCACTGCGGAAACGTACGGTTAAGTAAGTATTCGGTATTGGAAAAACAGTTTAGTCGCTCACTTATGGGGTAGCTCCCCATGGCATGTATAAACGGATAAATTAACTGGTTGAAACAAGTTTTTGGAAATTAAAACTGGAAAACTGTAAACACGTGAACTCGCCAACGTTATGTTGACACTCTACTGCATGCTTTGCAGGTTGCTCGGTACAACTTTGGACGGACGTTGCAATCGGATGGAGTACGTGGTTCGTAAGTAACACGATAATAAACTTGTGGTTTCAATTATGATGCGTCTTCCTTCCCTTTCCGCTGTGAACTTGAACTATGTTTTGAAAATTTTAAATTAGGTCACTAATTATGCTAATGTTTATAACAATAACTAATCCGTTCAAAATAATTAGTGGCTAAGATCCTGGTCGTCACATGCCTTGCGGTAATACTCCGCGTGTGGATTTTGAGGGTGTGACAAAGGACACACTTTGTAATATAGGGTCCACAAAGGACGATTTTTATAATTTACTTTTTCAATTAAGTGATCAAAAAACTATGAATTTAGGGGAATTTGTTCATGTGGATGTGTGGGGTCTCTATGATCCTATATATATTATGTTACCATTAAAAAGATCAAACATTGTCATATCATGAGTTGAAAGGTTTATATATTCTTTCAGAAGTTTGTTAACTAACGGGATACCTAATACCAGTTGTCCTCATCAAACAGCTAATTGTTACCCAACAATCAACATGCATGTGAAGTATGTACTATAAAGTTGTATAGTACTCGACTTGAACCAAGGATAGATCTGCACATGGTTTCATTCAATGTTGTGAAAAGATATTTAAATGCTTCAACTTATTGTTTGTTGAATGTTTTCCTGTTTTAAAATAGAGAAAAATGCCCGGATAGTCCTTGTGGTTTCACTTTTTTTCACCTATAGTCCATATCTTTCTAAAACTACTTAAATAGTCCCCAAGGTTTACCGTTTTGTTCTCGGATAGTCCCTGGGTCTAACTTCAGTTACTTTTCTCTGTTAAAATGATGTGAAATGACAAAAATACTCTTTCCTTAAAAGGCCAAACCATAGGGACTATCCGGGCATCTTCTTCATTTTTGTTTATAAAACCCCACCACCACACCCTCCTCCACCCTCCACCGTGCCGCCGCCGGTCTACGCCACGCAGAACCACTGTCGTTGACTGGTTTGACTTTGTTTGACCCGAACTCCTCGTTGACGGCTATTGACCGAGCCCGAAACAAAACCCAAACCAACTCTGTTGAGACCCAACCTGAATATTGAACAAAATAACCACCATCATCACCACTGCCATCATCCTTCAACCTAGTAACCGAGTCTACACCCCGCCTGCCACCACCCTGATCGGCTCCCCTGAAGCGAAAACAATGAACCGGAAAAGAGAAAAAAAAAAGAAGGAAAAAGATAAGGGTGTTCGAGCTTACCCGGAGTATAACAGTGCCACTCGTCGCTGTTCCGCCGCAGAGGGTTCTGCCGTCGCCGTGAACTGGTTACCGGACGTCGCTTTCAACATCATCATCTTAAGGTGTGAGAGGTGGGTTTGTCGGAGAAACCGTGGTAGACGGGGGGGGGGGGGGGTGTTGTGCGTCGCCGGCCAGAATCCATGGTCGCCGACGTGAGCGGCGGCGCTGCTGCTTCTGTTGCGGTAAAGAAGAAGTGATCGACCCCTCTCATCTTCTCCGATCTCTCTCACTCTCTCTGTTACGGTTGTTCGACACCATCCACCACACCACCGTCTAGCGCCGCCACCCATAATGGTGGCCGGCTGGTCATCGTGGGGTGAGGGAGAAGGGAAAGAGAGTGGCAGTGTATTATTTTAAGGTGTGTGTTTGGATTGAGATGACATCAGGGAATTTAGGGGGAACTAGAGGGTATACGGCTGAGATAAAACTAATGGGGGCTAGGGTTTTGAAGAAGATGCTCGGATAGTCCCTGTGGTTTGGCCTTTTAAAGGAAAGGGTATTTTTGTCATTTCACATCATTTTAACAGAGAAAAGTAACTGAAGTTAGACCCAGTGACTATCCGAGAACAAAACGGTAAACCTTGAGGACTATTCAAGTAGTTTTAGAAAGATAGGGACTATAGGTGAAAAAAGGTGAAACCACAGGGACTATCCGGACATTTTTCTCTTTAAAATATTTAAAACGATATTTTAGTTATATAGGTTAAGGTTTTGTACCCATATTTAACACGATGGTTATTTAACATAAAAGAACCGATGTTGGGCAACAAACCTGATCCGTATTTACAAATTACTATATATTACTATATATTATTATTATTATTATTATTATTAATATTACTATATATTAATAATTATTATTATTATTACTATTACTATATATTATAAAACGAATTGAAATGAATAGTTATTTTAATATTGTAATAACATATAGTTTTTAAATATTTTTATTATTTTAATATTTTTATAATAGTTATTTTCTTTACTTTTTAACTTTAATAATTTTTTTAATATCAGGGGTTGGGATAAGCTTGGTGTCAACCGGTATCGAAAATAGGGGTACACTTCTGTTCGGTATCAGTACATAAAGGTAAAAATCGGCACTAATACAGAAAACGCCAAAAGTTGGTGCCAAATTGATATTGGACATCTTTTGGTTCGGGAAATTCAGTGCGGCTACCCGGTACCATTTGCTCAACCCTGATCACGGTTACCGTACGAACAACTGTATCGTACAACTTTTTTGTTGATTTTCTTTAACTTTTAATTTTTTTTTCTTTTTTAGTTTCAGGGGTGGTGCCAACAAATACGGAATCGGTACTGATACCGAAAATACCGGTTAAGGTACCGGTATTTGAAGGTAAAAAACGGTAGTGAACCGGTACCAGGAACGCCAAAAGTCGGTACCGAATTGCTACTTAAGATCTTTCGGTTTGGCAAATTTGGTACCAGTACCCAGAACAATTTGCTCATCTCTGACCACGGGTTTCATATGAACAACATCGTTATCATACAACATTTTGTTGATTTTCTTTCATTTATCTTTTAGTGTTTTTTATTTCTACATTTTCTTTTTATTCTTGTCAGTAGTTCTGTTCGCAACACGCTCGTAGTGATTTCAAAACACATATAAACACAGACTAAATAACAAAAGAAATTCGTCGCAAGGCGGCGAACTTCTTTACACCTAGTTATTATAATAAGGAAAATTGGTTTATTGATTTATTAAATAGGTAATATAATATTATATCTTTATTACTGTAAAATAATATAGTAACCGGACAAATGGTATCAAACTAAAATGTGGCGTCGCTAAAGAATTTATATATACTTGATGTGGTTCTTTCAAAATGATTTATGTGACTCCTCGAAGAATGAGTTTGTTTTCTAGGGTACAACAACGGAAGCATGCAATAAATGTGGTGTCAGATATGAATACGTGAGTCCTTTTTAGCGTGGCAAAAAAAATACCTGTGAACGGAACGATTTCGATGTTCCTCTCTCAAATTATTTTAAGCATTTTCCTAAGCAGGGGCGTACCCAAATTAGTCTTGGGTGGGTGGGTGGGTGGGCGCCCCCCTTAAAATCTTGATCGCACGCCTTGAAAGTTTGGTTGAACCCCTTTGTTCACACCCCAAGAAAATAACTTCTGGGTTCGCCAATGTTTCTAAGTACTTACTTAGCTTCTAAATAGAAACTCGAAGCTCTTTAAAGCTGAAAGCTCTGAGTGTTTTCTAAACATAGTTTCTAAAGTTGAAACTTCTTAGTGTAATTGTAACCTGTTGGGATTTCATGGTGATCAGTTAAAAATTTTATTTTTCAAAACCGATTCTATAAAAAATAGTCAATTAATTAAGTGAGTTAATCGATAAAACGCAACGGAAAATAAACGAGTGATCAACAATAAACGAAACGGGCAGGATCCGATTACATACAAATACAAGCATAGTGGTAAGATTGTCTAACTACAAATGAGAAAGACATACCTCGGTTAACAACTAACTGGTTGGGACAATGAGGTTCAACAAACACGCGCTAGTGAAACAAACTGACCAAACGCGGGTATAGGCCGGGGTAGTGGCGGTGGTGGTTAGCGATGGTCGGCGGCAGCGATGGGCGATGGCGGGGGCAGCGGTCGGCTGTGGCGGCGTGTAACACCCGTCTTAATTAATACTTGAAATTAGGAATAATTCACAAGAGTTTATATAAAACATCTCTAGGTTAAAACATAAGTTCCAAAAACAAGGTTCTAAGGTAACAACCATTCGTCAACTACTAACTAATTTAAGCATTTAAAGTTATTTAGCAAAACTGATTTCATCATAACATTGTCTAAACAGAATTAATCAACGCGGAAGCTTCAAAAGTTTGTGTTCGGTTCTTCAAAAGCTTGCTTGACCGTCATCCGTAATCCTTGAATACCTAGAAACTGAAATGTTTACATTAAACATTAGTATTAGAATACTTAGAAATAATACATAATCGAATCTACGTTTAAAACGGATTCGATTTAACGAAGAAATACAAAATTTATCATGAATTCCAAAGCTCTAACGTAACTTACGGTAGTTACCGTAAGTTACGGTAGCTCCTGGGAAACTTTGGTTCCACCCTAACATAGGAGGGATCCACCGTAACCTTTTGGTCTCTACCGTAAATTACAGTATATACCGTAATTTACGGGAGACTCTCGAATGTTATGTTTTGTTTGATTTGTTTGTTTACTTGAGCCAAGTTCTCGGATTTCGATCCTACAAACCAACATGTTTAATGTTCGTATTTCTAATATGTCATTTGTCGATGATAACAAAAGACCAATCAATCATATTACGAAGCAATATCCATGCTTTAATTGATTATTCGACCCGTTGGCTCATCTACGGAATCTTCCAATATGATGACTACCAACGAGATCTTATCCATCCTTGATCCATTATTCAATTTAGCGAATATCATCGCTTTTAAATTTACACAACTTCTTTTCTACAATACGACTATACGTAATTTAACAAAATTTCACTTAAGTAACGGTCAAGTTACATACCTTTAAAGTAAGCCCTTCAAACGTGATTCGCCACCCGCTTGTCTGCTTGACGCTCCTGCGTCCTTTCCTATAGAGTTCATTTATGAGATGTTTAGAACTCTCTTTAAACCATATATCGCATAATACACCGAAACATCATAATTATGCGTTTAAACTTTGAATTTCAGTTTTAAGCCTTCTTTGAGGCATTTTCACAAACACTTTAAGGGCAGATTTTTACATGATTATATAGCAAGTCTCTAGCTTATCACTTAGCCCAAATTTCACATCAATCAACCCATTTTACATAATTGTTAACTTCTAAATTTCTGAAGTCACTTCACAATTGTCAAATTACACTAGAACAACACCCAATTTCCTAGTGTTCATTAAATTATACATAACCCACTAATCACCTACAATGGTGTCCATAGGTTTCACTAAAATTTCACATGATTTCAACTTGTATTTGTCTAGGGTTTGTCCCTAGACTCTATATTGTTCCTAATCCATCATAAAACAGACATGCAACCACAATTATCAGATTTTCCCAATTTCATGAGAATTTCGAGTTGAGAATTTTCATCAAATTTTACATACCTTGTAATCCTCTTGTGATGAGGATCAGTAATCTATGCTCGATTTTTGTTTTTGATCAGATTTGGACCTTCAATTTGGTT
>JARYGA010009207.1:0-32547 GCA_030545235.1 Helianthus tuberosus | reverse complement strand
CAGAAATAGACAATCTTTCAAACAAGATTTCGGGGGTTACCCTTATATCCGAGAGATGTTCCCCACGAGATAAGTAAGTTATGATATTTAGGTTTATATCTCGAAAACAATCTACTGAATGTGTAAAAACCTACTGACATATCATCAGTGAGATCGTTTATCACATTTGACTTTCCAATTCTTTAGCGTGCTGTGATTGTCCACTGATGTACAATCATTTCCTCTTTTTTACAACAAAACTCATTTTTGAATTTTTCAATGTTTTTGGCTTTTTAGATTTTATCATGTTTTTGAATTTTTCAAATTTTCGAAATTTTTAAATTTTACTCCCCCTAAAATCAAAAATATGTTTCAATTTTTGTATTTCTGGGAAAATTTGAAAACAAACTGTACAAATAAAATGACAAACTGATATGAATTGCTTCAATTCACCATCCACTTGGCTTAAACAATCAGAACTCCCCCTGACAACAAACTATTTCCCCATTATGATTTCAAAAAGCTTAAGTTTGTTTTAATCAAAATGGTTTTTCGGAAAAATAAGTTTTGTTTGTCATTTCACAAACATGGGATTTCATCACATTGTTCTTTCAAAACTACCACTTGTATGAAAGTTAACTCAAGTTCAACTTAATGACCTTGATTAACCACTTGTAGGTTCTTATCAACACTACCACTTGTAAATCAAAATATGACAGTTTTCAATTTTGAGAAAGATGCCGATTCATGCTCCACGATTACCAACTTGGGAGCTCCGGCAAGTCAGGATTTTTAAGTATGGAATACAAACACCCAAGCCTGACCAACTTTGGGTGTGACCTTTTCAGTTTCACTCGGGGTTTGAACATTCCTTTTTGCTTAATAAAATTCTTTTACCCCCTTTTCCCTTCCATCGACCATCTTTCCAAAAATATTTTTCACTTTTTCTTTGAAAGCCTTTTCGACATCAAATTCTTTCTTTTCAGCATAGAATTGATTCGAAATTTCCACTTTACCAACTTTTGATTTTAAATTTTCAGCCAGCAATGGTGGAAAGTTTACATCATCCATTGGCGGAACTGAATTATCACTTTTAAACTCAACTTGTGGCTCCTCTGACTTTGACGAGTCATATTCATCGCCAGATTTCACATCTGCTTTCTTAGCAACCCATGTTTGGTTGTTAAGATTCACCATTCTTTTGTAAAATCTTTTTGAACTCTCACCAACTTCAAATGTAGAATTTTTAAACACTTTGAATTTTTCAGTTGGTGGTTGTCACACCCCGACCACGTAGAACATACAAAACGTGGCGGAAACATCGGGGAGTGTTGTAACAGAATTAATTGTTTCAAATCCATGGCAATTGAAGTTTCGTTTTATTGATTAAAGGTGTTACAATGTCTTAACAAACAAAGAAATACAACATAATTAACTAGTCTTGCATCTTTTATTGTCACTAAAGCCCAAGTTTGCCTATGTGTATCTTGATCATCTTATGCAACAGCTCCTGAAAAACACATGTGAAAATAGGTACGTCAGCATAAAAATGCCTGTGAGATACATAGGTTTTGTGAAAATAGGTTTCATGACTTATGTTTGAGAAAATGTTTAGTCATGGACCTTGTAATTTGCTTTGTCTTGTAAATCGTTTGAAAATCAATAAGTCCAGATGATATGTATAGATAAAAGAATAATGTATGGTTAAATGAATAACCATGTAACTGAGTTTGTATAAGATAAGTTGTTTGTAAAACAATGTCTTGTGAAAAGTATGTTATTTGTATAAAATGTTATATGTCTCAAACTGAAATGATTCAAATAACGCTACGATATGTAATACCATACAAACACTTATATATAGGAAGTACCAGCGGCGTATCCCCCATGCTTGTATCATATTACACACGCATCGTTACTTAATCATTTAATCAAACCAAACCACCAAAGTAATGTTTAACAATAGTAGAAGTGTTTATGTATGGTCAAATACGGTTCACACGGTTCGCAGATACAAACGGTTCACAGATACAAACGGTTCACAGATACAAACGGTTCACAGATACAAACGGTTCACTGATACAAACGGTTCACAGATATAAACGGTTCACAGATACAAACGGTTCACTGATACAAACGGTTCACAGATACAAACGGTTCACAGATACAAACGGTTCACAGATACAAATGATTACAACGGTTCACATAGTCAAATAGTTATAAACGGTTCAAAATGTAATATAATGTGTTCATATACTGGATGAGCATATGCAACAAAATGTAATGTAAAACAATGTACTAAGTATGCACACAATGGACATACATAGCATAAAGTGTAATGAAATCATGTACTATAATGTACTAACGAACATAGCAGGTATATGATGTGAAAACGGGAAAGCATGAATGTAACAAGTAGGCACATGTGTTTCACCCCAAAACAGTTTGGAAAACAGTAAAAGAGGGGTCTATGTACTCACTTGAGATTGCTTAGTAGTCCTTGAGTAACAACCAAACAATGCTAGAGATCGCGGATATCAAACGGCACCTAATATAGGTAACTATGTTAATTAACCGGACCTAGATCGGAAGATCGGGTAGCATTAGGGTTTGTAAACCAAACGAGTGTAGAGACTCGTGTTATTTGGTTTAACAAAGCCTACATGCTAAATGAAACCTAACCTAAGTGTTTACGACCCATTACGACCCGTTTAGGTAGCTTATGCTACTTTAACGCGTCGTTCGCGTGAAACGCGTTCGGACCGCCTAACTAGTCCTATGACAAGTGTTATATGCCTATACATGTTACATAATCAGTTATGTGACAAAAGTTTAGGTTACATATGCTTAATTACCAATTATACATGAAAAGGGTATTCTGGTAATTTACCTAAGGCATATAAACTACCTATCATACAACTACTTAAACGATGTGACCATAGGGTATAACCTCGGAAGGTTATGCCCTATACTAGGGTCACCTAATGTATTTGGTCGGATCCTAATGATCGACCAAACTGGGTCGGGTTCGAGGTATAAGCGATTTATCAGATCGCTTACCCTACGACCCTAGACAACGTGGTAATCAGTAGGCATAGTCCCAAGGGACTATGACCATCGTGATTACAATCACGTTGCGAAGTTCAAACGAACTTCGCATTGACCATTACTGGTCAACGCTGAAAGTCAAACAAAGTTTGACTTTTTGACTCGAAAAGCAGTAAAATAGGGAAAAGAACGAAAGAATACTTACGAAGGGTCCCCGAATGCTAATCCCGATCCAAGAACTCAGGTATGAAACAATGGTTTCAACTTAGAGCTCTCAAATCAGAATTCTTGTAAGAAATGAGGTTGGGGTGATGGGGTATTTATAGTTTTCGGGTAACCGTTAGGATCGTTTCATGGAAAACGTGCCATGATCCAACCCGTACACTTGTCGGAAACTCATGGTAGCTAAAAATGGTTCTTATCCGCTGACTAGACATGTGAGAATGTGTGGTGGAGGATTAATCAGCTGAAATCTGATGTTTAAAACATTGAATCTGGTCAGATCATGTACTCGCGTAGCGCGACGGGTAGGCCCTTAGGGCTCGCGCTACGCTACTGCCTCCCAGTTCCAGAATTGTTTCAAAAGTGACAGGTTTAGTCCCTGCAGCCCGTTTAAGCGATTTTCGATGCGTTTGAACCCCGTTAACCTCATTTCAAGGCTCTAAAATGAAGTTAAAGTATAGGGAACTCAAAACATGCTCAAAAATATCAAGGATGTCGGTTCGTTTGGCCGTACGATCGCGATGTTCGCTTAATTACGACGGAATGCGCATAAGCGCGAAAAACGATCCAAATGACGTGACGAATGGATTTTTCTTATGCCGAACACTAAAATAAAATATTTTAGTGCTTACATAAATTTTTTGATGTCCGGATGTATTCAGAACGTAAGTTATGCGCGAAAATGCAAACTTGTGCACTTTTTGACACTTTTAGTCCCTGAATGACACAAAAGTTTATTTTAGCACACCGAACCCCTCAAAGCCTATTTCTAAGCTATTTAAAGGATATTTATGGTATGTTTAACTTATGGCCATGCTCCGGAATGTCTGTTACAGTTCAAATTGGCATACTTTCGCAGTTTGTCAAATTTAGTCCCTGTAAGCGAATAAACTTTGATTTCACCACACCAAACCTTCCAAAACTTATATCTAAGTTATGTAAAGGTTATTTAAGGTATGTTAAACCTATTTCACTATTCCGGAGTGTTTTTTGCATTAAACTGGTTATATTTACGCATTAGTGCGCGTATAACCTTCTAGAAAGCGATTTAGAGTTTGAAATCGAACAAAAGTTGATATGTGCAAAAGATACACATATTTATACAAGTCCAAAGTATGAAATATAATATTTCATTGGTTTGGCATTTGTTTGATAGTTGAAATGACACAGGTGTCACAGTCTCCCCTACTTTAGGAAATTTCGTCCCGAAATTTATTCGTAGGAGTCTATTTGTGACTTTGTGTCAGATAACCACCAGAGATATGTAAAGCATAATCCTGTCATTTCCTTAACGGACATTCTTCAGAATGAAAATGAACAAACGGAGTCATTTTCAACAGATGCTTCCTCAGAAACGGAAATGAAAATGATAGACAAACGGATATTCATTTCCTCAACGGACAAATCTTCAGAAACGAAAATGAACAAACGGAGTCATTTTCAACAGATGCTTCCTCAGAAACGGAAATGAAAATGATAGACAAATGGATATTCATTTCCTCAACGGACAAATCTTCAGAAACGAAAATGAACAAACGGAGTCATTTTCAACGGTTGCTTCCTCAGAAATGGAAATGAAAATGATAAACAAACGGATATTCATTTCCTCAACGGAAAAATCTTCAGAAACGAAAATGAACAAACGGAGTCATTTTCAACAGATGCTTCCTCAGAAACGGAAATGAAAATGATAGACAAACGGATATTCATTTCCTCAACGGATAATCTTCAGAAACGAAAATGAACAAACGGAGTCATTTTCAACAGATGCTTCCTCAGAAACGGAAATGAAAATGATAGACAAATGGATATTCATTTCCTCAATGGAAAAATCTTCAGAAACGAAAATGAACAAACGGAGTCATTTTCAACGGTTGCTTCCTCAGAAATGGAAATGAAAATGATAACCAAACGGACATTCATTTCCTCAACGGACAAATCTTCAGAAACGAAATTGAACAAACGGAGTCATTTTCAACAGATGGTTCCTCAGAAACGGAAATGAAAATGATAGACAAACGGATATTCATTTCCTCAACGGATAATCTTCAGAAACGAAAATGAACAAACGGAGTCATTTTCAACGGTTGTTTCCTCAGGTTCGGAAATGAAGGATTAAATAAACGGATATTCATTTCCCTCGACGGATACTCTTCAGAACGAAAATGTACAAACGGAGTCATTTTCCTCAACGGGTATTCTTCAGAATTGGAAATGAAGGATAAACGGATATTCATTTCCTCAACGGATATTCTTCAGAAGTGAAAAATGAATAGCTAGTTCATTTTTCCTCAACGGATACTTCATCAGAATTGGAAATGAATTGGGTTAACTTCTAGGTACATGACAAAGCTCGCTGTGGTTTCTGTGCACTAAATTCCATAATTATGTATGCATCCATAATTACGTAATTCCTTGCACAGTCCGCACAGTTTGTCTTGTAATGTTCATAAGCACATAATCACGTAGTTGTTTAATTGTTATTATCTTGTTATTGATTGCTATTAACTTGGCACCTCGTACTTCGTTTCTCTTGGAAGAAACGGGTACTTAGGATTTTCGTGAAAAACGCAGGAGATCATACAATGGAAGAAATTTGGGAGTAGTCTGTTCTTCAAGGAATGCGGTTCCTTGATTGTCGGTATTGTAGGGGATATGTTGTTTATACATACAATCACATAAATACATTGCAATGTAAATGAAAGATTTATTTATAAACAACGATAACAACTGTTTCTTGGATCTTGACAACAAAAGAAAATAATACATAAGACGTGATTATTTCTAAACGATGTTGTCTTCTGGTTGATCATATGCTCATCCCTGCGCTGGATTTGCATTAGCAAGCCTTGGGCAATTCCTACTAAAATGGCCCATCTCGCCACAGTTGTAGCAAGATCCTTGTGGAAAACGAGCTTGAGCAGGATTGTTGCCAGCTTGATTTGGTGCAGCTGCGGTTGGGCAAACCCTAGCTGTATGACCTATAAGTCCGCAAACTTGGCATGTGCGGCACTTCACCCCAGCATGATGATGTAGGCCACATTGGTTGCACAAGGGTGCAGTTCCGTTGTAGGGTTTCCTGGCAGGGGGTTGAGCTGGTTGGTTGAGGACGACTCGATCATTGTGAGCGACCACAGCGTAGTTCTGAGAAGCCTTTCGCTTCTTTGACCTCTTAGGGGATCCAGTCTGTTCATCCATGATCTTTGATTCCTTGATTGGTTTCGATTCTTCGACCGGCTTCTTGTCACCTTTTCGGAAAAGTTTACCTTTCCTGATCTTTGATTCAGTCAAGGTTGCAGATAGCTCAATGGCCTGTCTAACTGTAGTAGGGTTGCTACCAGTCAAAATGTCTTGTATTGAATCAGGGAGGCCATCAATGTACTTTTCGATTGCCTTATCCAAAGGTGTGACCATGTTTGGGCATAACAGACTTAACTCCTCATAACGGTCCGTGTAGGCTCGATGCTCACCGCTGTCTTGCTCAAGATTGTCGAATTCCCTTTCCAAAGCCCTGATCTCGTGTCGAGGACAGAATTCCTTCATCATAAGGGCCCTAAGTTCAGCCCATGTCTGTGCTAGAGCAACTTCTGCACCACGATCTCTCATAACACCGTTCCACCACGTAAGGGCTCTCTTCTGGAACACACTCGAAGCAAACTCGACCTTGCGATTGTCAGGACACTGCACATGGCGGAAGGTATTCTCAATGCTCTCGAACCATTGAAGAAGCCCAGTCGCTCCCTCAGAACCACTAAACTTGAGTGGTTTCGCCGAGTTAAAACTCTTGAAATTGCATGGACCATTGTTGTTGTTGTTGGCTTGATTCCATTGAGAAAAGAGGTTTGGGAATTGAGCAGCCATCTGCTGCGCAATGATTTCTGCCAGTTCGGTAGTCGCTATCTGGTTTTCGCGTCGAGGAGGCATTCTAATAGAGGAAAACATGAGAAGAAACGAGTGAGAGAATTTAGACGAAAAGAATGAGATGAAACAAATCGGATGAAAGCAAGGATAGTGGTCATTTGTTTGTTACTACAAAGCAACAAACGACCTCGGTGAATAATCAAAGTAAATAGGTCAAAAATAATGTATCGCGAAGACATGCTCGCCTATAAGTGAACACTCATCCCAAGAATTCCCAGGTAAGCACAACTGGTCTCGCGTCTGATGAGATGTATATGAAGTGCTTGCCTAGACAGAAAACCCAGAATACAGGCATTCACCCTTCCAGTTTGCACGTGTTCACATTATTTAAAACCCAAAACCTTGACGAGATTTTGAAAACTCAAAGGGGTTCAAAACCTTATAACAGAGGGTTCAAAACCTTACAATAGAGGGTTCAAAACCTTGTAATAAATCATCCTAGAACAGATGATTAGTTTTCAAAGCGGTTTTGAAATTTATGTTCTTGTTGTGGTAGTCGCCTAAGGATAGGTGACGGTATTGTTTTATGACTAAACGCAAGTAAACTTGCGTTAGGGTCCTAAGAAGGTTATAGACTAGGTCAAAGCATTACTAATAACCTAATTCCCTATAACCATTGGCTCTGATACCATCTTTTTCTGTCACACCCCGACCATGTAGAACATACAAAACGTGGCGGAAACATCGGGGAGTGTTGTAACAGAATTAATTGTTTCAAATCCATGGCAATTGAAGTTTCGTTTTATTGATTAAAGGTGTTACAATGTCTTAACAAACAAAGAAATACAACATAATTAACTAGTCTTGCATCTTTTATTGTCACTAAAGCCCAAGTTTGCCTATGTGTATCTTGATCATCTTATGCAACAGCTCCTGAAAAACACATGTGAAAATAGGTACGTCAGCATAAAAATGCCTGTGAGATACATAGGTTTTGTGAAAATAGGTTTCATGACTTATGTTTGAGAAAATGTTTAGTCATGGACCTTGTAATTTGCTTTGTCTTGTAAATCGTTTGAAAATCAATAAGTCTAGATGATATGTATAGATAAAAGAATAATGTATGGTTAAATGAATAACCATGTAACTGAGTTTGTATAAGATAAGTTGTTTGTAAAACAATGTCTTGTGAAAAGTATGTTATTTGTATAAAATGTTATATGTCTCAAACTGAAATGATTCAAATAACGCTACGATATGTAATACCATACAAACACTTATATATAGGAAGTACCAGCGGCGTATCCACCATGCTTGTATCATATTACACACGCATCGTTACTTAATCATTTAATCAAATCAAACCACCAAAGTAATGTTTAACAATAGTAGAAGTGTTTATGTATGGTCAAATACGGTTCACACGGTTCGCAGATACAAACGGTTCACAGATACAAACGGTTCACAGATACAAACGGTTCACAGATACAAACGGTTCACTGATACAAACGGTTCACAGATATAAACGGTTCACAGATACAAACGGTTCACTGATACAAACGGTTCACAGATACAAACGGTTCACAGATACAAACGGTTCACAGATACAAATGATTACAACGGTTCACATAGTCAAATAGTTATAAACGGTTCAAAATGTAATATAATGTGTTCATATACTGGATGAGCATATGCAACAAAATGTAATGTAAAACAATGTACTAAGTATGCACACAATGGACATACATAGCATAAAGTGTAATGAAATCATGTACTATAATGTACTAACGAACATAGCAGGTATATGATGTGAAAACGGGAAAGCATGAATGTAACAAGTAGGCACATGTGTTTCACCCCAAAACAGTTTGGAAAACAGTAAAAGAGGGGTCTATGTACTCACTTGAGATTGCTTAGTAGTCCTTGAGTAACAACCAAACAATGCTAGAGATCGCGGATATCAAACGGCACCTAATATAGGTAACTATGTTAATTAACCGGACCTAGATCGGAAGATCGGGTAGCATTAGGGTTTGTAAACCAAACGAGTGTAGAGACTCGTGTTATTTGGTTTAACAAAGCCTACATGCTAAATGAAACCTAACCTAAGTGTTTACGACCCATTACGACCCGTTTAGGTAGCTTATGCTACTTTAACGCGTCGTTCGCGTGAAACGCGTTCGGACCGCCTAACTAGTCCTATGACAAGTGTTATATGCCTATACATGTTACATAATCAGTTATGTGACAAAAGTTTAGGTTACATATGCTTAATTACCAATTATACATGAAAAGGGTATTCTGGTAATTTACCTAAGGCATATAAACTACCTATCATACAACTACTTAAACGATGTGACCATAGGGTATAACCTCGGAAGGTTATGCCCTATACTAGGGTCACCTAATGTATTTGGTCGGATCCTAATGATCGACCAAACTGGGTCGGGTTCGAGGTATAAGCGATTTATCAGATCGCTTACCCTACGACCCTAGACAACGTGGTAATCAGTAGGCATAGTCCCAAGGGACTATGACCATCGTGATTACAATCACGTTGCGAAGTTCAAACGAACTTCGCATTGACCATTACTGGTCAACGCTGAAAGTCAAACAAAGTTTGACTTTTTGACTCGAAAAGCAGTAAAATAGGGAAAAGAACGAAAGAATACTTACGAAGGGTCCCCGAATGCTAATCCCGATCCAAGAACTCAGGTATGAAACAATGGTTTCAACTTAGAGCTCTCAAATCAGAATTCTTGTAAGAAATGAGGTTGGGGTGATGGGGTATTTATAGTTTTCGGGTAACCGTTAGGATCGTTTCATGGAAAACGTGCCATGATCCAACCCGTACACTTGTCGGAAACTCATGGTAGCTAAAAATGGTTCTTATCCGCTGACTAGACATGTGAGAATGTGTGGTGGAGGATTAATCAGCTGAAATCTGATGTTTAAAACATTGAATCTGGTCAGATCATGCACTCGCGTAGCGCGACGGGTAGGCCCTTAGGGCTCGCGCTACGCTACTGCCTCCCAGTTCCAGAATTGTTTCAAAAGTGACAGGTTTAGTCCCTGCAGCCCGTTTAAGCGATTTTCGATGCGTTTGAACCCCGTTAACCTCATTTCAAGGCTCTAAAATGAATTTAAAGTATAGGGAACTCAAAACATGCTCAAAAATATCAAGGATGTCGGTTCGTTTGGCCGTACGATCGCGATGTTCGCTTAATTACGACGGAATGCGCATAAGCGCGAAAAACGATCCAAATGACGTGACGAATGGATTTTTCTTATGCCGAACACTAAAATAAAATATTTTAGTGCTTACATAAATTTTTTGATGTCCGGATGTATTCAGAACGTAAGTTATGCGCGAAAATGCAAACTTGTGCACTTTTTGACACTTTTAGTCCCTGAATGACACAAAAGTTTATTTTAGCACACCGAACCCCTCAAAGCCTATTTCTAAGCTATTTAAAGGATATTTATGGTATGTTTAACTTATGGCCATGCTCCGGAATGTCTGTTACAGTTCAAATTGGCATACTTTCGCAGTTTGTCAAATTTAGTCCCTGTAAGCGAATAAACTTTGATTTCACCACACCAAACCTTCCAAAACTTATATCTAAGTTATGTAAAGGTTATTTAAGGTATGTTAAACCTATTTCACTATTCCGGAGTGTTTGTTGCATTAAACTGGTTATATTTACGCATTAGTGCGCGTATAACCTTCCAGAAAGCGATTTAGAGTTTGAAATCGAACAAAAGTTGATATGTGCAAAAGATACACATATTTATACAAGTCCAAAGTATGAAATATAATATTTCATTGGTTTGGAATTTGTTTGATAGTTGAAATGACACAGGTGTCACAGTGGTTCAGTTTTATCAACGACTTTTTCTTTAAGTTTAGAAGACACTCCCTGTTTTGTGTTGGTAGCCATTGGACAGTTCCAGGCGATGTGACCAACTTCTTGACATCGGTAACAGGTTCTTGTCTCCCTTTTCTGATTAGCTTCATTCTTCTCATTTTTCTGTTTTTCTGCAAGAAATGCTTTGTTTGACTGCTTCTAGAATGAGCTCTTCTTCTCTTCTTCAGAACTGGACCCTGAAACAAATACTATTTTTGATTTAAAATCTTTAACATTTCGATTATTTTCAACATCAAAACCCAACCCCTTCTTTTTGAAATTGCCTTTATGATTCGGTTTCTTTTGATGATTTGGACCAAAACCTTTTTTCTTGTTTAAACGTTGTTGAACTCTAGAAGTATATTTAGGTTTTGAAGATCCCATTTTATCTTTTATTTCTGAAAACTTTATTTGTATCAATTTAAAAACTGTTTTGATATTTTCAATTTTCACATTTTTGATTGGAAATTCCTCATCAGAATATAATTTGTCTGAATCATTCAAAGTATATGCCACTTTGATTGGTTCATCATTCAAATTATTTTTTGATAACAAAAATTCTTTATTGTAGACCCTTTTGACCGATGATTTCGAACTGTTGACTGATGAACTCGAAGTTTCTGACTCAGACTTTGACTCTGACTCCTCATCCATATCCAACACCTGATCGGCCACTTTCTTTATTAACTCAGACTCATGATCAGTGTCAGACGAAGTGAATATGATGTCAATGTTTTCAGGTAACTCATCAGTTGTTTCAGACTTTAACTTTATATTGACTGCCTTTTTGACTTGTTCCTCATTTGGTTTTCTGGGAGAATAACCTTCCCAGATCGGAGGCGGACACTTGTTATAATTTGCACTTTGTTTCTTACCAGTATCCATATCTTCCGGCTTCTTATCTTGAAAGGCTTCAAAACCTGCAACAGTAGGATAAATTCTATCAATCAAATAATCAGAACTTGAATAACTCTGTAACAATCGTCTGATTCTTTCATTTTCAATCTTTTCAGTCTCCAACTCCTGCTTCAACTTTGCACACTCCTCAATATAGTGATTGATAGCCTTCTGCTTAGACATCATCACTGCATTCATCATTGTTAAAACATCTTCTCTTTCTGAGTTTGTCTGTTGCAACTGGTTGACTGTTCTATTCAGCACATCATATGATTCCTTCACATATTTGACATCGAATAATAATTTTTCTTTCATCTTGTCTAGCCCACTATACTTCTCATCTTTCTCTTCACAATGTTTGCATGGTTCCAAACAATTTAGACAAGGTTTTGTGACTTCAACAATCTTTTAAATTTCAACCACCTTCTCATCAACTTTAACTTCTTCACTCTGTTCAGACTTCTCTTCCTGAGCAACATTCCCGCATTTTACCTTTTTCTGATTTTTTGCTACTCGCTTCTCCTTTAGTTTCTCCAATCTATCTGCAAAATAAAATTTGAAACTTTCAGGAGATAATTGAGTTTTTCCAATGTTTATTTGTTTAATTCTTCCTCATTGTGACACCTGTGTCACTTCAACCATCAAACAAATGCCAAACCAATGAAACATTGTATTTCATACTTGGGATTTGTAAAAATATGTGTATCGTTTGCACATATCAACTCTTGTTCGATTTCAAGCTTTAAATCGCTTTCTGGAGGGTTATACGTGCTCTGATGCGTAGATATAACCATTTTAATGCAACGAACACTCTGGAATAGTGAAATAGGCTTAACATACCTTAAATAACCTTTACATAACTTAGATGTAAGTTTTGGAAGGTTTGGTGTGGTGAAATCAAGTTTATTCGCTTACAGGGACTAAATTTGACAAACTACGAAAGTATGCCAATTTGAACTGTAACAGACATTCCGGAACATGACCATAAGTTAAACACACCTTAAATATCCTTTATATAGCTTAGAAATAGGCTTTGAGGGGTTCGGTGTGCTAAAATAAACTTTTGGGTCATTCAAGGACTAAAAGCGTCAAAAAGTGCACAAGTTTGCACTTTCGCGCATAACTTACGTTCTGAATACATCCGGACATCCAAAAATTTATGTAAGCACTAAAATATTTTATTTTAGTGTTTGGCATAAGAAAAATCCATTCGTCACGCCATTTGGATCGTTTTTCGCGCTTATGCGCATTCCGTCGTAATTAAGCGAACATCGCGATCGTACGGCCAAACGAACCGACACTCGAGATATTTTTGAACACATTTTAAGTTCCCTATACTTTAACTTCATTTTAGAGCTTTGAAATGGGGTTAACGGGCCTTAAACATGTCGGAAATAGCTCAAAACACTAACAGGGACCAAAAGTGTGATTCTGTGAAAGTAGGTCCTTGCGCACCTCAACACTCTGAGTGTTACGGTGCGCAAGCAGGGCCCAGATGCAGAAACCCATTTTTAACAGCCTGTTTCCAGCCTTTAAACCCCCCAAAGGCCAATGCCACTTGTCAATAGCTGGTGGTGGGGGCAAAATGAGCTACCATAACATTCCGACTAGTGTACGGGTGAGATCAAGGCACGATATTCAAGAAATGACCCTAACGGTGGTCCTAATCCTATAAATACCCCACCCCTATTTGCTTCAAACCCACCCTTGATCTGATCATTTCCCTAAGTTGGAGTTGCAACACTTCATACCTGGGAATTTCAGATCAAACTTCCATTCTTGGACCTCTTGTAAGTCCTCTTTCATGCTTTTATGCGTTTTTAGCTTGAAAGTCAAACTGCGTTGTGTATGCCCATTGTGTGCGTACTTAGTACATTGTCTTACATTACATTTTATGCTATGTATGCCCATTGTGTGCATACTTAGTACATTTGTTATTCATCACATGCTTACATTTTGATATTGATATACACAATTCATGATTTACATTAGACATAGACATTAGACATGGTTTTCACATAAACATTTTGACATTTGATTATACATAAACATTTTACAATGGTGGTTTGGTTTGAGTAAGTGATTTAAGTAACGAGGCGTGTGTAATATGATACAAGCATGGTGGATACGCCGCTGGTACTTCCTATATATAAGTGTTTGTATGGTATTACATATCGTAGCGTTATTTGAATCATTTCAATTTAAGACATATAACATTTCATACAAATAACATACTTTTCACAAGACATTGTTTTACAAACAACTTATCTTATACAAACTCATTTTACATGGTTATTCATTTAACCATGCATTATTCTCTTATTTATACATATCATCTGAACTTATTGTTTTTCAAATGATTTACAAAACAAATCAATTTACAAGGTTCATGACTAAACTTCATTAAACAACTCTTTCTAAACTTACAAGTCATGAAACCTATTTTCACAAAACCTATGTATCTCACAGGCATTTTTATGCTGACGTACCTATTTTCACATGTGTTTTCAGGAGATGATGCATAGGACTTATCGAGACATACTTAGGCGGACCTGTGCCTTAGTGACTTAAAACGAGACAAGAACTAGTTAATTTATGTTATGTACTTTTTATTTCTTGTTTAAAGACAATGTAACTCGCTTGTTTGATGAATAAAACGAAACTTTAATTTCCATGGTTGTGAAACATTAATTCTGTTACAATACTCCCCGACGTTTCCGCCACGTTTCGTTGTTTTACGTGGTCGGGGTGTGACAGAAAAGATGGTATCAGAGCCAATGGTTATAGGGAATTAGGTTATTAGTAATACTTTGACCTAGTCTATAACTTTCCTAGGACCCTAACGCGAGTTCACTTGCGTTTAGTCATAAAACAATACCGTCACCTATCCTTAGGCGACGACCACAACAAGAACATAAATTTCAAAACTGCTTTGAAAACTAATCATCTGTTCTAGGATGATTGATTTCTAGGTTTTGAACCCTCTGTTATAAGGTTTTGAACCCCTTTGAGTTTTCAAAATCTCGTCAAGGTTTTGGATCCTAAATAGTGTGAACACGTGCAAACTGGAAGAGTGAATGCCTGTACCCTAAGTTTTCTGTCTAAGGCTAGAGTGTTCGTACAAATCCACATAATCGGACCAGTCACTCTTACGTGGGAACTCTTGGGGTGAGTGTCCACTTATAGGCGAGCATGTCTTCGCGATACATTATGAGGATCTATTTGCTTTGACTCAGCCTTTGTGTTGTTTGTTTGCTTCGAGGTTCAAACAAATGACCATCACCCATGATTTTGGTCGGTAATTGTAACATCCTACTCTTACCCAATGCCATTTCACTTGTTTTCTCTCTTGTTTCCCCTTTTAGAATGCCTCCACGACGCGAAAATCAGGTATCTATTGAAGAGCTGGCAGCTGTCATTACACAGCAAATGACTGCTGCAATCCCGAACATCGTTGCTCAATGTCACCAAGCTCTCAACAACAATAATGCCCCCTGCAACTTCAAGACGTTCAACTCGGCTAAGCCATCAAAGTTTTCTGGATCTCAAGGAGCGACTGCACTTCTGCAATGGTTCGAGAGTCTAGAGAGCACCTTCAGGCATGTTCAATGCCCAAATGAGCAAAAGGTAGATTTCGCATCTGGTGTCTTTGAGAAACGGGCTTTGACATGGTGGAATGGTGTGATGAGAGATAGGGGTGCCGAAGTGGCACTAGCCCAAACGTGGGAAGAACTTCGAGCACTGATGATGAAGGAATTCTGTCCTCGTCACGAGATCATTGTCACACCCCGACCACGTGGAACAACCAAACGCGGCGGAAACGTCGGGGAGTGTTGTAACAGAATTAATTGTTTCAAATCCATGGCAATTTAAGTTTCATTTTATTAATCAAACATGAAAGTTTACATTGTTTTAAACAAGAACTAAAGAGTACATAACATAAATTAACTAGTTCTTGTCACGTTTTAAGTCACTAAGGCACAGGTCCGCCTAAGTATGTCTTGATAAGTCCTATGCATCATCTCCTGAAAACACATGTGAAAATAGGTACGTCAGCATAAAAATGCCTGTGAGATACATAGGTTTTGTGAAAACAGAATTCATGACTTATGTTTGAGAAAATGTTTAGTCATGAACCTTGTAATTTGCTTTGTCTTGTAAATCATTTGAAAAACGATAAGATCAGTTGATATGTATAAATAAGAGAATAATGTATGGTTAAATGGATAACCATGTAAAATGAGTTTGTATAAGATCAGTTGTTTGTAAATCAATGTCTTGTGAAAAGTATGTTATTTGTATAAAATGTTATATGTCTCAAATTGAAATGATTCAAATAACGCTACAATATGTCATACCATACAAACACTTATATATAGGAAGTACCAGCGGTGTATCCACCGTGCTTGTATCATATTACATACGCCTCGTTACTTAAGTCACTTACTCAAACCAAACCATCAAGATGTAATGTTTAACAATTGTAGAAATGTTTAGGTATAGTTAAATGTCTATTGTCAAATGGTTCACATGGTTCAATAGATACAAATGGTTCACATAATGTAATATAATGTGTTCATATGCTGGATGAGCATATGCAACAAAATGTAGTGTAAAACAATGTACTAAGTATGCACACAATGGACATACATAGCATAAAATGTAATGTAAAACAATGTACTAAGTATGCACACAATGGGCGTACATAGCATGAAATGTGACAATGTACTAAGTATGCACACAATGGACATACATAGCATAAAATGTATTGAAATCATGTACTATAAATGTACTAATGAACATAGCGAGTATATGATGTGAAAACAGGAAAGCATGAAAGTAACAAGTAGGCACATGTGTTTCACCCCAAAACAGTTTGAAAAACAGTAAAAGAGGGGTCTATGTACTCACTTGAGATTGCTCAGAAGTCCTAAGATAACCACCAAGCAATGCTAGAGATCACGGATATCAAACGACACCTAGTATAGGTAACTATGTTAATAACCGGACCTAAATCGGAGGATCGGATAGAATGAGGGTTCGTAAACCAAATGAGTATGAAAACTCATGTAGTATGGTTCTACAAATCCTACATTCTAAATGAAACCTAACCTAAGTGCTCATGACCCGTTACGACCCGTTTAGGTAGCTTGTGCTACTTTAACGCGTCGTTCGCGTAAAACGCGTTCGGAGCGCCCAACTAGTCCTACGATAAGTATAATATGCCTTAATATGTCTAATATTGTTGCCAAATTAGTTTAGATGTTAAAAGTTATGTTACATATGCTTAATTACCAATTATACATGAAAAGGGTATTTTGGTAATTTACCTAAGGCATATAAACTACCTATCATATAACTACTTAAACGAAGCGACCATAAGGTATAACCTCGGAAGGTTATTCCCTATATACTATGGTCACCTAATGTATTTGGTCGGATCCTAAAGATCGACCAAACGGGTCAGGTTCGAAGGTATAAGCGATTTATTAGATCGCTTACCCTTACGACCCTAGACAACGTGGTAATCAGTAGGCATAGTCACAAAGGACTATAACCATCGTGATTACAATCACGTTGCGAAGTTCAAACGAACTTCGCATTGACCATAAACTGGTCAACGCAGAAAGTCAAACAAAGTTTGACTTTCGGACTCGAAAAACAATAAAAGAACGAAGGAACACTTACAAAGGGTCCCCGAATGCTAATCTAGATCAAAATAGCTCAGGTATGAAACAAAGGTTTCAACTTATAGCACATTAGATCAGATTCTTGTGAGGAAAAGTGAAGGGTGGAGGTGGGTATTTATAGTTTTCGGTTCACCGTTAGGATCGTTTCTTGGAAAAGGGGGCACGATCTAAGCCGTACACTTGTCGGAATGTTGTGGCAACTGATTTTGCCCACCACAAGAGATTAACATGTGGCACTTGGCCTTTGGGGAGTGTTAAAGGCTGTTAACAGCAGATTAAACAAGTTTCTGCATATCTGACCCCTGCTTACGGACCTCAACATTATCAGTGTTGAGGTCCGTAAGGACCTTGCAGACCAGAAAGTTTGAATAATGGCAGAACAGGCCCCTGCAGCTCCAAACTTGGTTTTTGATGCATTTTTGACACGTTTAAGCCCCGTTAACCCCATTTCAAAGCTCTAAAATGAAGTTAAGGTATAGGGAACTTAAAATGTGCTCAAAAATATCTCGGATGTCGGTTCGTTTGGCCGTACGGTTGCGATGTTCGCTTAATTACGACGGAATGCGCATAAGTGCGAAAAACGATCCAAATTGCACGACGAATGGATTTTTCTCATGCCAGACACTAAAATAAAATATTTTAATGCTTACATAAATTTTTGGATGTCCGGATCTATTCAGAACGTAGGTTATGCGCGAAAGTGCAAACTTATGCACTTTTTGACGCTTTTAGTCCCTGAATGACCTAGAAGTTTATTTTAGCACACCGAACCCCTCATAGCCTATTTCTAAGCTATGTAAAGGATATTTAGGGTGTGTTTAACTTATGGTCATGTTCCGGAATGTTCGTTACAGTTCAAATTGGCATACTTTCGCAGTTTGTCAAGTTTAGTCCCTGTAAGCGATTTAACTTGATTTTGCCATACCAAAGCCTTCAAAACTTATTTCTAAGTCATGTAAAGGTTATTTAAGGTATGTTAAGCCTATTTCACTATTCCGGAGTGTTCGTTGCATTAAACTGGTTATATTTACGCATCAGCGCGCGTATAACCTTCCAGAAAGCGATTTAAAGCCCGAAATCGAACAAGAAATGATATGTGCAAAAGATACACATATTTATACAGATCCCAAGTATGAAATATAATATTTCATTGGCTTGGTATTTGTTTGATGGTCACAGTGACCCAGGTGTCACAATCAGGGCCTTGGAAAGGGAATTCGACGATCTTAAGCAAGACAACGGTGAACATCGAGCATACACTGATCGATATGAGGAGCCGAGCCTGTTGTGTCCTACCATGGTTATGCCTTTGGATAAGGCGATCGAAAAATACATTGATGGTCTCCCTGACTCAGTTCAGGACATTGTTACTGGTAGTAACCCCACTATAGTTAGACAGGCCATTGAGCTATCTGCAACCTTGACTGAATCTCAAATCAGGAAAGGTAAACTTTTTCGAAAAGGCGACAAGAAACAAGCAGCTAATGTTCAGGAGGAAACCAAGGAAAGCAAAACCGAACCTTCTAAGAAGCGTAAGGCTTCGCAGAATTGTGTGATTGCTGCTCAACCCAACCAAAACACCCGCAACCAACCAACTCAACCTCATGCAAGGAAACCTTATGCCGGTACTGCACCGATATGCAATAAATGTAATGCACACCACTTAGCTCACCTACAGTGTCGTTTATGTGCATCATGTGGGCGACTCGATCACCTGGCCAATGCTATTCAATTTACCCCAAACCAAGGTGGTCCAAACCAACCTCAAGTAAATCCTGCTCAAGCTCGTTGTCCACCAGGTCCTTGCTTCAACTGTGGCGAGATGGGCCATTTCCGAAGAAATTGCCCAAAGGTTGCTAATTCGAATCCAGCGCAGGGATGAGCATCAGACCAACTAGAAGACAATGTTGTTTAGAAATAATCAAGCCTTATGTATTATTTTCTTTTGTTGTCAAGGTCCATGAAACAGTTGTTGTTGTTTATAAATAAATCTTTTTATTTTACATTGCAATGTACAAATGTGATGGCATGTATAAACAACGTATCCCCTACAATACCGACAATCAAGGAGCCATATTCCTTGAAGAACATATTACCCCCCAAAATCTTTCCATTTTATGATCTCTTGCGATTTCCCACAAAAATCCTAAGTACCCGTTTCTTCCAAGGAAACGAAGTACCAGGCGCAAGTTACAACTCTGTACGAATACCCAAAGTACCACTATAAATTCTTAATAGGGTACCTAAGGGTATTTACGTATATCCTAAAATTATTGTACCTTAATTCGAATATTGCGTTTTCTTGAAAACGAAATCGAACTTTTGGTAGATCATTCTATCTTTATAGATAGATCCTTGAAAATGATTAAAGTGCCAAATGAAATCCACGGATTGGATTCCTGGCGTGCTTTAAGAATCCGCGTCCAAAGATAACAAATTAAAGGCTAAATTAAACAATTATGTGATTATGTGTTTATGTAGTTAAATATATCATGCGTTGATATAGTTAAATAAGCCCTCTGGTGGTCTAGTTAAATAGATCCTTCGTCGATCTAAGTTAAATAGATTGGTTCGACAATCTAGTTAAATATATCATGCGTTGATATAGTTAAATAGTCCCTCTGGTGGTCTAGTTAAAGAGATCCTTCGTCGATCTAAGTTAAATAGATTGGTTCGACAATCTAGTTAAATATATCATGCGTTGATATAGTTAAATAGGCCCTCTGGTGGTCTAGTTAAAGAGATCCTTCGTCGATCTAAGTTAAATAGATTGGTTCGGCAACCTAGTTAGATATATCATGTGTTTATGTAGTTAAATAGACCCTCGGGTGGTCTAGTTCAAGAGATTGTTCATTGATCTAATCCTTTGGTGACCTAGTTAAAGAGGCTCTATTGCAGTCAAGTTAAATCACCACAGGATTATTCGTTTAATTTTTTCCCCATATGCATTATGAAATGAACTGTGCGGACTGTGCAAGGAATTACGTAATTATGGAGGCCTACATAATTATGGAATTCAGTGCACAGAAACCACAGGAAGTTTTGTCATGTGTTAAAGCCTATAGTGACAAGAGTAATGATACGGGAGAAGTCTTGGACTTTGACCAATGTCATTTTATCTTACACTTCCCAATCATGAATTCAAGTTTCCTATGATAAGTCTTCATGGGAAACGTTCTCCTATCCATAGTTTGAAACTCCATGTTTTGCTGCTACAAGGACTTCACTTTGAGGGATTGACAATTTCGCTAAGAACCCTATCATGGCCCAAAGTTCTACTTAGGGTTCAAGGGGTTCATTCAAAGCGAAAACATCACCGTCGTCCTCACAAGTTTCTCCTAAAATTAAATTTCGGGACGAAATTTCCTAAAGTAGGGGAGACTGTGACACCTGTGTCACTTCAACCATCAAACAAATTCCAAACCAATGAAACATTGTATTTCATACTTGGGATTTGTAAAAATATGTGTATCGTTTGCACATATCAACTCTTGTTCGATTTCAAGCTTTAAATCGCTTTCTGGAGGGTTATACGTGCTCTGATGCGTAGATATAACCAGTTTAAAGCAACGAACACTCCGGAATAGTGAAATAGGCTTAACATACCTTAAATAACCTTTACATAACTTAGATGTAAGTTTTGGAAGGTTTGATGTGGTGAAATCAAGTTTATTCGCTTACAGGGACTAAATTTGACAAACTGCGAAAGTATGCCAATTTGAACTGTAACAGACATTCCAGAACATGACCATAAGTTAAACACACCTTAAATATCCTTTATATAGCTTAGAAATAGGCTTTGAGTGGTTCGGTGTGCTAAAATAAACTTTTGGGTCATTCAGGGACTAAAAGCGTCAAAAAGTGCACAAGTTTGCACTTTCGCGCATAACTTACGTTCTGAATACATCCGGACATCCAAAAATTTATGTAAGCACTAAAATATTTTATTTTAGTGTTTGGCATAAGAAAAATCCATTCGTCACGCCAGTTGGATCGTTTTTCGCGCTTATGCGCATTCCGTCGTAATTAAGCGAACATCGCGATCGTACGGCCAAACGAACCGACACCCAAGATATTTTTGAACACATTTTAAGTTCCCTATACTTTAACTTCATTTTAGAGCTTTGAAATGGGGTTAACGGGCCTTAAACATGTCGGAAATAGCTCAAAACACTAACAGGGACCAAAAGTGTAATTCTATGAAAGTAGGTCCTTGCGCACCTCAACACTCTGAGTGTTACGGTGCGCAAGCAGGGGCCAGATGCAGAAACCCGTTTTTAACAGCCTGTTTCCAGCCTTTAAACCCCCCAAAGGCCAATGCCACTTGTCAATAACTGGTGGTGGGGGCAAAATGAGCTACTATAACATTCCGACAAGTGTGCGGGTGAGATCAAGGCACGATATTCAAGAAACGATCCTAACGGTGGTCCTAATCCTATAAATACCCCACCCCCATTTGCTTCAAACTCACCCTTGATCTGATCATTTCCCTAAGTTGGAGTTGCAACACTTCATACCTGGGAATTTCATATCAAACTTCCATTCTTGGACCTCTTGTAAGTCCTCTTTCATGCTTTTATGCATTTTTAGCTTGAAAGTCAAACTGCGTTTGACTTTCTGCATTGACCAGTTTATGGTCAATGCAAAGTCCATTTGAACTTCATAACGTGAGCGTGATCACGATGGTTATAGCCCCTAGTGACTATACCTACTGATTACCACGTTATCTAGGCTTAGTGACGAGTCGTAGTTTCGGCCAAAATGCGTGTTATTGCGTATTTTGTAACCAAACTACTTTTAGGTATCTAAGCCATTTGTTTTGATACCAAACCTGCTTTCTAAACTTAGTTAAGCATGTTTTAACATGCTTAGCTCGTCACTTTTAGTTTAGTGCTTATATAGGGTCGTAAGGTAAGCGATCTAAACAATCGCTTATGCTTTCGAACCCGACCCGTTTGGTCGATCATTAGGATCCGACCAAGCACATTAGGTGACCATAGTATATAGGGAATAACCTTCCGAGGTTATACCTTATGGTTGCTTCGTTTAAGTAGTTGTATGATAGGTAGTTAATATGCCTTAGGTAAATTACCAAAATGCCCTTTTTACGCCAAAATTCATTTTAAGCATATGTAACATAACTTTTGGTATCTAAACTGATTTGGTAACAATATTAGACATGTTAAGGCATATTTTACTTGTCATAGGACTAGTTAGGCGTTCCGAACGCGTTTTACGCGAACGACGCGTTAAAGTAGCATAAGCTACCTAAACGGGTCGTAATGGGTCGTAAGCACTTAGGTTAGGTTTCATTGTAGTATGAAGGCCTTGTTAAACCATATTACATGAGTTCCCCTACTCATTTGGTTTACGAGCCTCATTCTATCCGATCTTCCGTTATAGGTCCGGTTTATTAATATAGTTACCTATACTAGGTGCCGTTTGATATCCGTGATCTCTAGCATTGTTTGGTTGTTACTCAAGGACTACTAAGCAATCTCAAGTGAGTACATAGACCCCTCTTTTACTGTTTTCCAAAAATTTTGGGGTGGAACACATGTGCCTACTTGTTACTTTCATGCTTTCCTGTTTTCACATCATATACTTGCTATGTTCATTAGTACATTTATAGTACATGATTTCATTGTGTTTTATGCTATGTATGCCCATTGTGTGCGTACTTAGTACATTGTTTTACATTACATTTTATGCTATGTATGCCCATTGTGTGCGTACTTAGTACATTGTCTTACATTACATTTTATGCTATGTATGCCCATTGTGTGCGTACTTAGTACATTGTCTTACATTACATTTTATGCTATGTATGCCCATTGTGTGCGTACTTAGTACATTGTCTTACATTACATTTTATGCTATGTATGCCCATTGTGTGCGTACTTAGTACATTGTTTTACATTACATTTTATGCTATGTATGCCCATTGTGTGCGTACTTAGTACATTGTTTTACATTACATTTTATGCTATGTATGCCCATTGTGTGCGTACTTAGTACATTGTCTTACATTACATTACATTTATGCTTTGTATGCCCATTGTGTGCGTACTTAGTACATTGTCTTACATTACATTTTATGCTATGTATGCCCATTGTGTGCATACTTAGTACATTTGTTATTCATCACATGCTTACATTTTGATATTGATATACACAATTCATGATTTACATTAGACATAGACATTAGACATGGTTTTCACATAAACATTTTGACATTTGATTATACATAAACATTTTACAATGGTGGTTTGGTTTGAGTAAGTGATTTAAGTAACGAGGCGTGTGTAATATGATACAAGCATGGTGGATACGCCGCTGGTACTTCCTATATATAAGTGTTTATATGGTATTACATATCGTAGCGTTATTTGAATCATTTCAATTTAAGACTTATAACATTTCATACAAATAACATACTTTTCACTAGACATTGTTTTACAAACAACTTATCTTATACAAACTCATTTTACATGGTTATTCATTTAACCATGCATTATTCTCTTATTTATACATATTATCTGAACTTATTGTTTTTCAAATGATTTACAAAACAAATCTATTTACAAGGTTCATGACTAAACTTCATTAAACAACTCTTTCTAAACTTACAAGTCATGAAACCTATTTTCACAAAACCTATGTATCTCACAGGCATTTTTATGCTGACATACCTATTTTCACATGTGTTTTCAGGAGATGATGCATAGGACTTATCGAGACATACTTAGGCGGACCTGTGCCTTAGTGACTTAAAACGAGACAAGAACTAGTTAATTTATGTTATGTACTCTTTATTTCTTGTTTAAAGACAATGTAACTCGCTTGTTTGATGAATAAAACGAAACTTTAATTTCCATGGTTGTGAAACATTAATTCTGTTACAACACTCCCTGACGTTTCCGCCACGTTTCGTTGTTTTACGTGGTCGGGGTGTGACACTCATCATCACTGTTATCAGTTGATGATTGATCAAAGACTGGTGTCTTTTCTGAGCTATCTTCTGAAGAGACAGACTCTCCATCTTGACTTTTCTCATCATTAGCAAACACATCCATCCATTCCTTCATCAATTCTGGCTCTTGAAAGATCTCTGCAATAAATGCTCTAAACTTTGAATCATTATCAGCCGGAATATATTTGTCCCAGCTTAAACCCTTTGGCAATCTTTCATCATCTTGATCTGGAATAGTAATACAAGCTTTCTTCTTTCCATCTTCAATCGCCGGTTGTTGAGCTACCTGGTGATATATTGCTTTCCGATAATAATCATTGTTCCTGAACGGATTTTGAGTTCCACATGCTTCTCGGTTGGTACATTCCCTCTTGAAATGTCCTTTTTCCCTGCATTGAAAACAAGTAACTTTAGATTTATCAAAACCTAAAGTAGAAACATTAGCATCACGAAAGTCATCTCTTCCTGTAATCGGCTTAAATTTCTTAGCTCTCCCCAACACGCTCGCTAAACACCACTTAATATCCATAAGCTCCATTTCCTCAGCATCAATCTGATCATAATCCTCTTTTGTTAGCATAGGATTTCCGATTCTTCCGGCAACCAAACTTTCATATGATTCTAACACAGTAACCAGTAAGCCATATGACCTTTAGCTACTTCTTCAGAGAAATTCTGACCGTTCTAAAGATGCAACACGATGTTGCATTGTAGCACATGACTATTACCATTTTTTGAGCTTTGAGACTAATAACTTGAGGTTGAAACATTCGGATTAATACTTGGATATGAAGAAAACCCACTGTTGCTGTTTGGACTTTGATTGAGTGATCCTGATGAGTTTTCTGCGCTGAAAGCGGTTTGGATCTTTGGACTTGTTTCAACATTCTGAACACTACCTTTGTAATACATCTTGATATCTTGTTGACCACTTGAATTGTTCATTCTAGCGATCTTTTGTTGTTCAATATCTTGTCCTTCAAGCTTTTCTATGAATTGAGCAATGGACAATCTATCATATTCTCCGGTGTTTTTCAAGATCATTAGATATGTACCCCATTCATTCTGAGGTAAAGCATCAGCTAATTTGTCAACCCATTCTTCTCGATCTTTGTTTATATTCAACAGGGACATTGAACGCACTAAATGACAATATCTCTCAATCAGTTTCTTTGTAGTTTCACCCTGCAAACTTGTAAACAAATCAAATTCTTTCTTTAATAATGATTTCTTATTTTTGATCATCTCTGTACTTCCTTCAAACTTAATGCGAAGTGCTTCCCAAATTGAACGTGAAGTACCATCATGTTGAAGTAGTATGAAGATGTCTTCTTTCACAACTTGCTGAAGTAGACTAATCATCATTTTTCTGCTTTGTACATGTCTCTCTCTTTATCTGACAATTCAGAAATAGTCTTTATAACTCCCACATCAGAACGAGGTTTAACATACTTAGTTTCAATACACTCCCAAGACCTTAAATGATTTGCATGAACCCAATTTTCGAACCGGTCTTTCCAACAATAATATTCTTCAATGCCCATCAACTTTGGAGGTTTCTACAACGTTCCAGTTTCGTTTTCCATGGTTACACTCTGAGCAACGGTAACAGGAGTACCCGGAGCCGTATCAAACGCATTGTAGAATTCAGAATCCATGTTTTGGTGAAAAATTTTCAAGTTCAGAAATTTCAAACGATCTGAAGGTTTGGAACGAGCTGGAAGCCTTAAACCACACGACCTTTTCAATATATCACATGCAATCTGACAAACTGCAAAATGACAATTACAATTAATTGATCTTGAAATGCTAAACAAACTTTTAATTATAAAATCTCATGATACGATAAACTTCACACGCAAAGTCTGATGTTACTCTAATTCTATTGGGCCACAACCATAAGTCTGATTCTAATTAAAGTATGATTGGGCCGAGTATTAAAGTAGGCTGCACTTGATTTTATTAACAACAAAATGTGATTGGGTCGTGAACTATGTCAGATATATGTATGTAAAAAGTGACCGACAACATTAATTCTTCACATATATCAACAATTCTTCATGCAAGATCACATGCAAAACTTCAAATGGCTGACAAGTTTTATGATTCAATTGGACTGAAAAATTGATCTTTAATAAAGTGATTGGGCCGAGCAGATCACGTGATGTATTAAATGGGATTTAATTGGGCCGACAATCTCTTATCAATTCACATGCAACATTAATATTCAATGAATTTTAAGTGGACCGAGTGTATCACGTGAACTGGTGTATTCAGAAAGCATGTACTGACAAACTATTTAATGGCCGACAACTCAATTCACAACACAATTCTCATTGGGCCGCCCAACTTTAATCTCATGTAAACCTTGGGCCGAAGTATTCACGTGACCAACTGACAAATTACCTTTGATTTTATTATGTGACTGGGCCTATTTTTAAAGTGAACACCAAAAGATATTGGGTTTTTCAATATGACATCACATGGGTCGGTGTATGTAAATGAAAGTTATAACTGGGCCAGCTCGTGCGACTTGGGATTTGAACTCGTTCAATTCGTACGACCCGAGACTTTTTTCAAACGATCTGAAGCAATTCTAATCACCTCGTACGGATTGGAACACTATTCACACGACCTGGTCACTTTGATGCGAACTGGGGGGGTTCACTTCGAGCGAACTGGAGCAATATTCACACGATTTGACCCATTTCATACGAACTGGGGTCAATTTCATGCGAACTGATGAACCTTCAAGCGAACTGGGGGTTTTTCACGCGATTTCGGACCAAAAATTCATGATTTTATCAATTTTTAGGTCGATTTAGGTTCTGATTTCTTCAACGATTGTTTAAAATAGTGTTTCGCTTGTTATATCACAAAATCAGTCCATTTTATCCGTAAAAACTCAGTTAATTTTGAGAAAATATGAAGAAAGTGAGTAGAAGTGAGAATTTTTGGATGAAATCAAGCTGAATCTGTAAGAACTCTTCCTCCTGAGCTCTGATACCACTTGTAGGATCGAGATTCGACCTAAACGAGTCGTTCAGAAGAGTTTTTTTTATCAATACGAGAGGCGGAAACAGACGTATTGATGTTGAATTAGCTTGATATGCACTTAGAATCACTTATAATGTCTCTTGTATTGATTTGATAGCTTTACATGGGCTGGAGACACTTCGGCAGAGCTTCGCTACCGGAATCCAAAGTTACAAATGAAATGGCCAAGCTCACTATTTATAGGATTCCCAGTCCCCATGAAACTGCCACTGCCCACTTCGTGCGAAGTGGCCACTTCGCATGAACTGGCAGTGCCAGTTCGTGTGAACTGGTCCAACAACCCTAAAAACCTATTTTCTAGTCTACCGAGCTCTGGTTTATCCTATCTAGATACAAGACTCGATACAAGACGAAGTCGACAGACATATGCACCAACATTCTCAAAAAATTTAGATTGATTAGACGTTGAGGATAAACCGATACTAAAAGCTCTTGTGTCCTTAGACGACCTCGGTATCTTACCAATGCTATACTACGCTCACGATGGGTGCACTTGCCCAAGTGTGTGTTTAGTGTTAGTAGAATATCATGTTTTATAAATTTAAAACTTGACTAATGCGTAAAATGGGCTTAAAATATCAATAAAATCATAACACACCTAACGCACACCAATGACACCAATCATTTAATTGCTCCGATTAACAAATTGTCATTTCTTTGTTTAAACCATCAGATCGGCCATTAAAATAAGAATCACCAGAACAATTTAACATGCATAGTAACCAGTAAATTCAAAATTCCATGTATCTAAACACACATGATTCATTTACATAATTAAATCCACAAATTTCTAAACAAATGCATCTATAATCCAAAAGATAAACATCATTAAGCTATTCATTAATAAGGATTACCAAGTAACAATCACCAGAAATGAACTACAATAACTCCAAATCTGTTCGTCTACACACATGATTCAATCACATAACTCAATTTACAAAAATTTCTAACATAATGCATCTGTATACCGTAATTATATAAACAAACACAATATAAAACACTAATTAATAACAATAGTTCAACTAAATCACCAAAAAAATAACTCAAAAATCTCTGTATCCACACACACATGATTAAATTACATAAGTAAATCCACAAATCTCGAACATAACGCATCCATAATCAATAATCATATAAACAAATTCACTATTAAACACTAATTAACAACAATAGTTCAATTAAATCACCAAAAAAATAGCTACAATAACTCAAAAATCTACATATATACACACACATGATTCAAATAATCAATTACATAGATCAATCCACAAATCTCTTAATATAACGCGTCCATCAATAATCATACAAACAAACACAGTAAAAAACACTAATTAACAACAACAATCAATCAATCAACTCAACACTGTGAAAACGAATAAACTTACACTCCACCGGCAACACCTCCGACGACGAGAGATTTGTAGAATCCAAGCAACTATTAGCAACGAATAAACTTACACTCCACCGACAACACCTCCGAAAATGAATAAACGGGGCACACACATCCAACATGTGTCAACTGTGCTATGTAATCGATGTATAATGTAAAACAATGTTAATTATCAATAAAACAATGTGATTTGGTGTTATTATATGTGTTTTGGTGTTATTATGTGTGTATTTGTGTTTGATGATTTTACGATTTGATTTGATTCCGATTTCAAGCTTTAAATCGCTTTCTGGAAGGTTATACGCAAACTGGTGCATAAACGCAGTCAGTTTAATGCAACAAACACTCTGGAATAGCTACATAGGCTTAACATACCTTAAATAACCTCCACATAACTTAGAAATAAGTTTCGGAAGGTTTGGTGTGTTGAAATCAAGTTTGTTCGATCGCAGGGACTAATTGTGTCAAACTGTGAAACTATATCGATTTGTATAGTAACGAACATTCCAGAACTTGATCATAAGTTAAACATACCCTAAACATCCTTTACATAGCTTAGAAATGGGCTTTGAGGGGTTCGGTATGCTAAAATAAACTTTATTGATCAGTAGGGACTAAAAGTGTCAAAAAGTGCATAAGTTTGCATTTTCGCGCATATCTTACGTTCTGAATATATCCGGACATCCAAAAATTTATGTAATTATTAAAATATTTTATTTTAGTGATTGGCTTGATAGAATTCCATTCGTCGCGTAATTTGGATCGTTTTTGCGTTCGTTACGACTTCCGTCGTAATTAACCGAACAACGCAATCGTACGACCAAACGAGCCGACATCCGAGATATTTTTGAGCATGTTTTGAGTTCCCTATACTTTAACTTCATTTTAGAGCCTTGAAATGGGGTTAACGGGGCTTAAACGCATCGAAAAAGGCCTTAAACATGTGCAGGGACCATTTCTGCCAATTTTCAAACTTCTCTGGAACTAGTACCTGGTGGCGCTGCGCCACCACCTTCTGCCTGAGCCGTGGCACGGCGCGAGCGCCTGATCTGGACAGAAACTTGATTTTGTGCATTTTTCAGCAATGGGGTTGAACTTGGGGGTCTATTTTGTAAAATTTTCAATACCGTTTGCTGGTTTGGGGGCACCCCTAGTATCCCAAAACCATGGCCCACATGTGTACGGTCCAGATTGATGCTCGTTTATCGAGGAACGATCTTAACGGTTCTTGGTTTTCTATAAATAGCAACACCCACTTCACTCTCAAACTCACACTTTGATAAGATTTTTTCCTAAGTTGAAGGATAAAACCTTCATACCTGGGAATTATTAGATCAAAACTTTCGTTCTTGGACCCGTTGTAAGTCCTCTTTCGTTCTTTTATGCGTTTTAGCACGAAAGTCAAACTTTGTTTGACTTTCTGCATTGACCAGTTTATGGTCAACACGAAGTTCATTTGAACTTCGCAACGTGAGCGTAATCACGATGGTTATAGTCCCTTGTGACTATACCTACTGATTACCACGTTGACTAGGCATAGTGACGAGTCGTAGTTTTGGCCAAAATGCGTATTTTGTAACCAAACTACTCTTGGGTATCAAAACCGTTTGTTTTGATATCAAAACCTGTTTTCTAACTTAACTATACATGTTTTAACATGTTTAGCTCGTCACTTTTAGTTTTGTGCTTGTGTAGAGTCGTAAGTCAAGCGGACTAAACACCCGCTTAGACTTTCGAACTCGACCCGTTTGGTCGATCATTAGGATCCGACCAAACATGTTTAGTGACCATAGTTGCACAGGGAATAACCTTCCGAGGTTATACCTTATGGTCACTTAGGTTTAATTAGTTGTATGATAGGTAGTTTATATGCCTTAGGTAAATGACCAAAATGCCCTTTTCATGCATAATTGATAATTAAGTATATGTAACATAAACTTTTGTCACATAATTGATAATGCAACATATTTAAACATGTTTAGGCATATAATACTTGTCATAGGACTAGTTAGACGTCTCGAACGCGCATTTGCACGCACGACGCGTTAAAGTAGCGTAAGCTACCTTAATGGGTCGTGACGGGTCGAAAGCACTTAGGATAGGTTCCGATTTAGGATGTAGGCTTTGTTAAACCATATCACATGAGTTCCAACACTCATTTGGTTTACAAGACCTCATTCTGTCCGATCTTCCGATTTGGGTGTCGATTGTTTGAGTAGTGATTCGATTACTAGGTGCTGCTTGATTTATCTGGTTTACTTGAGTTTGTTGAAGTTCTATTGATTGAGGATACTTTGCACTTCATGTGAGTACATAGTTCCCCTATTTTACTGTTTTCAATTGTTTTGGGGTGATTCATATGTATCAAAACGATTTTCGATATTATAACGATGATTTCAAAAACGATTAAGATGGTTTATACTAAACTAATAACGATTTCGATAATGTGAACGGACTTGTTGGTTGTAGTTACATAATGAATGATATTAATTAATTTTGGCCGAACCGACCAGTATTAGGTTATGGTACCATAGGATCTGACAAATCCCGTTATCAGACTGCACCCACGGTTATGTGTGGGTTAGGTGGGTAACGACTGAATCTGTGATTGTTAACTTACCCTTTGGTGGTTTGTTAATGCGAGAAGCGAGATAGTCGAGTCACGAAGGTTTGAATGTTATTAGCGAGACGACCAAAGATAGTTTTCACAATTAAAATGAGGATGATTTAAACGACTTAAACGAGTTATACGATTTGGAAATGACTTAAACGAGTTAACGATTTTGAAACAATTTGAACAACTTAAACGAGTTGGATAAACGATTGGTTTTTTGGTTAAATGTTTAGATAACGGGACGGGTGTAATGTGGTGAAAACATGGTAGATACGTCGCTGGTACTTCTTATATATAAGTGTTTTCAACATATTACATACCGTGGCGTTATTTAGTTCACTTGGGTAAACGATTTTGAAACGATGTCACATAACAATGTTTTCGAAAGGATATAAACCATACGAGATTTATTAAAAGAGTTAATACGAAATGTTTTACAATTTGGTTTACTAAAACAAATGTTTTTGGGTTAAGAATCATAGCTACGAGGTTTTATAAATTATAACCCGCTTGATTTGAGTTGGTTAATTTCGTTGCAATATTATACTCATTTCAAAACAAGGTTTTTAATAAGGTATTGCAACATGTAAACTAGCCATGAATCCGACACTCCTATAAAACCTATGTGCTCGTCAGCATTTCTTTGCTGACTTTGTTTTTACATATGTTTCAGGTGATGTTGCTTGATGTTGATTACTAGGATGCATAAGTCACATAGGATCTGGACGTGGCCTTAGTGACATAATAACAGTGATAGTCGATATGTAACTCGTTTGTTTTGTGTTAAAACAATGTAATTTACTTAATGAATAAATAAAACGAAACTCTTTTTGTATCCATGGTTGTGAAACAATAATTCTGTTACAACACTCCCCGACGTTTCCGCCACGATTTGTTGTTTTACGTGG